>SJXQ01001896.1:0-18591 GCA_006408695.1 Aepyceros melampus | reverse complement strand
GGACCTAAGTCTTTTTTCAGGCTAAGTCAGGACTCCTGACTACCTCAGGACTCCTGCCCTGATGAGCATGAAATAACAGCATCACTGAACTGAGTTCATTCACTGGAAGACATTTATCTCATACTCATTCTGTGCCACAGTCTTATGGATTTCCGAAAAATTCTGGTTGGAACAGATGACTAATTCATAAATTGACCTTGGCCTATATAATATAGCAACATCTTATTAAGCCCAACACTTGAAAGAATATTCTTTAAGAGGATAGGATTAAAGCAGAGATAATCTCTTCTACTCAAATAAATATTTACAATCACATTTCTTATTTTTTCCAGTAAGGTAAATGTTTAAATGCTGTAAAAAGCATATCTCTTCATGATAAGTAAAAGTGGTTTAGAAAAGGAAAAGGGATCTGCCCAAGAAGCTCAAGATTACAGCAAAGAGACAAGAGAATGTGAGAACATAGGCCATGAATTCATACTGATAGGATTTTAAATCCTGACTCTGCCCCTTATTAGCTGTAAACTTTTAAATGACTAACTTTTTATATTTCAGGTTCCTCAGTTATAAATTATCAACAGTTGTCATAACTCACAGGTCCTTGTGAGGTTTAAATGCGATTTCTTATATAAAAAAATTAGCATGTTTTCTAGCATCGGTTCAGTTCAGTCACTCAGTCGTGTCCAACTCTTTGTGACCCCATGAATCACAGCACGCCAGGCCTCCCTGTCCATCACCAACTCCCGGAGTTCACCCAGACCCATGCCCATGGAGTCAGTGATGCCATCCAGCCATCTCATCCTCAGTTGTCCCTTCTCCTCCTGCCCTCAATCCCTCCCAGCATCAGAGTCTTTTCCAATGAGTCAACTCTTTGCATGAGGTGGTCAAAGCACTGGAGTTTCAGCTTTAGCATCATTCGTTCCAAAGAAATCCCAGAGCTGATCTCCTTCAGAATGGACTGGTTGGATCTCCTTGCCATCCAAGGGACTCTCAAGAGCCTTCTCCAACACCACAGTTCAAAAGCATCAATTCTTTGGTACTCAAGATTTTACTAATATCATCATCAATAAATTGGGCTTAAATCTGTCTCACCACTGCAACAAAACTCTAGATTTGGTAGAGTTGTTTTATCCATTACATTCTGCCTTAAATTTTGTTCTTTTCTCTGAGATACTTAAGAAAGGTCTGCCCATTCTCTGTCTTGTGTGATTTAGTTAGTTATATGGCCGGAGAAGGCAATGGCACCCCACTCCAGTACTCTTGCCTGGAAAATCCCATGGATGGAGGAGCCTGGTAGGCTGCAGTCCATGGGGTCACTAAGTCGGACCTGACTGAGCGACTTCACTTTCACCTTTCGCTTTCATGCATTGGAGAAGGAAATGGCAACCCACTCCAGTGTTCTTGCCTGGAGAATCCCAGGGACGGGGGAGCCTGATGGGCTGCCGTCTATGGGATCGCACAGGGTCGGACACGACTGAAGTGACTTAGCAATAGCAATAACAATGGCTTTATCCAATAACCTTTGCCATCCTGAGATCTCATGTCAAAAATATGAATGAGTATCCTTGCTGTTATAGGAGAGAGAGAGTCATCCATGCAATGACTAATTTTATGTGTCAATTTAACTGGAACACATGTGCTCAGATATTTGTTCACACATTATTTTTGTGTGAGTGAGGGTTTTTCTAGATGACCTGAACATTTCAGTCAGAGAACTGCCATAAAGTGGTTTGCCCTCCCCAAAGTGGGTGGTCATTATCCAATCCAGAAGGGAACAAAGAGGCTGAAGAAGAAAGGATTCAGCCATGCCTGCTTGAATGCTTGAGCTAGGATACGATCTGCCCTCCACAATCCTGGTTCTTAGACCTTTAGATCCAGACTGGAACCTAACCTTCAACATCCCTGGTTCTTAGGCTTTCAGACTTAGACTGAACTAGTCCAGCAGGCTTCCTGGGTCTCCAGCTGACAGAAGTTCATGGGACGACTTTTTCAGCTTTCATGATCATGTGAGTCAATTTCTTAGAATAAATCTCTTCCTGTGTGTGTGTGTGTGTGTGTGTGTGTGTGTGACGACTTTTTCAGCTTTCATAATTGTGTGAGTCAATTTCTTAGAATAAATCTCATGTGTGTGTGTGTGTGTGTGTGTGTATCCTTGTGAATCTGTCTCTAGGGAATGTTGATTAATACTTAAACTGATTCCAAGAGCTGGGTGCTAACCCTGGACAGAATATTTATGGAAATATGGATAATAAAGGCTATTTTGGTAAAATCTCAGGCTGAAATAAAGAAAATGTTATTGGAAATTGAAAGCCAGGCAGTCCTTGTTAAAACATGTCAAATCAATCAGCTGAACTGTGTTTGTGTTCTAGTGCTTAAAGGAAGGTAGAAGCTGCAAGCGATGAAACTGGGTATTTAGCTGATGAAGTTTTTAAGCAATATGCGGAAAGAAAAGTGAAAGTCGTTCAGTCATGTACGGACTCTTTGTGACCCCATGGACTGTATGGTCCATGGAATTCTCCAGGCCAGAATACTGGAATGGGCATACTTTCCTTATCCAGGGGATCTTCCCAACCCAGGGATTGAAGCCAGGTCTCATGGCAGACAGATTCTTTACCAGCTGAGCCACAGCAGAGCCCAAGAATTGTGTGCCAATGCAGGAGACACAGGTTCTATCCCTGGTCTGGGAAGATCCCACATGCCATGGAGAAACTGAGCTCATGCACCACAACTACTGAGCCTGTGCTCCAAAGCCCAGGAGCCACAACTACTGAAACCTCTTCTTCCCAACCCAGGGATTGAAGCCAGGTCTCATGGCAGACAGATTCTTTACCAGCTGAGCCACAGCAGAGCCCAAGAATTGTGTGCCAATGCAGGAGACACAGGTTCTATCCCTGGTCTGGGAAGATCCCACATGCCATGGAGAAACTGAGCTCATGCACCACAACTACTGAGCCTGTGCTCCAAAGCCCAGGAGCCACAACTACTGAAACCTCACTCAGCAACTACTGAAGTGAGAACCTGTGCTCCACCAGTTGTTTTGCAACTGCAATGAGAAACTCATGCACTACAACTCGAGAGTTGACACTCTCCTTACAACTGGAGGAAAGCCCACACAGCAACAAAGACCTAGCACAGCCAATAAATAAATAAAATTATATACATATATATTACATATACAAATAATATATATCATAATATAAATTATAAAAATGTATAAAATGTATAAATAATATAAAATTATAAGATATATATAATTATATATAAATAGTATTTTATATGTATATATATTAGTGGGTATCAGCCACCCTGACAGAGGTCCGAGGCTATTCTTCAAGGCAATGGAAGAATGACACTGAAGGTGATTCAGGGAACCCCACACTCTCACCACAGGATCAGAGTATAGGGACTAGGGGCAGAGAAGTCTCAGGATTCCCCTGCCCAGTGCGTCAGGGCTAAGGCCCTCACGGAAGGCTGCAGCATGTGCTGTGTCTACCGGAGCTATGAGGTGAGGCCACCCAGAAGAGCCAGGGATCGTGGAACCCAGCCTGGAAGGGCTGCAGGGGTGGGGCCCTAGCAGAGAACCATAGTGGAGACAAGACAGCACCCAAGCAGAACGCCATTGCTGTGGGGCAGTCCCAGCAAACCATGGGGGTCATGGTTACACCCCACTGGGCTTGGAAAGAAGAACGCCAAGGCAAAGATTATTCTCAAGCCTTAAGGGCTCATGAAATCTGCACCATTGGGTTTTCAATGTCCTTGGGACCGGTCACTCCCTCCTTCTTTAGTCTATTTCCCTTTAGGAAATAGAATGCCTATCCTGTACTTGTCTCATCATTATAGTTTGAAAATATGTAATTTATTTGCTCTAACAGGTTCACAGGTAGAAGAAATTTTCCTCAGAATAAATCAGACCTCAAAGTCTCACTTATATCTGATTTACACGTCATGCTGAACTTAGACTTTAAAGTGGATACTGGATTGAGGTAAGACTTTGGGAGTGAGAAAGGAAATATTTCCTGCCATAGCAGTAAACAAGCATGTCACATTCACCAGCAGTGGCAGCCCCACCACAGATGGTGAGCCCTGAAGGAACTCAGGAAAGAAAGAGTATCTGCCACCTAGCAGCCATCCAACTGCAGCCACGCTCTACGGTGAGCCCTGAGGAAGTTTAGCATGTGAAAAACACAGGAAACTGGCTCCAGATATGTGAGGAGCAAGTCAAAGGAATGGTTTCAGTTACCCCAAACTCACTTCTTCCTACACAAAGAAAGGGCTTCCCAGGTGGTGCTAGCAGTAAGGAACCTGCCCGCCAGTGTAGGAGGCATGAGAGATGCAGGGTCGATCCCTGGGTTGGGAAGATCTTCCGGAGAAGGGCATGGCAACCCACCCCAGTACTCTTGCCTGGAGAATCCCATGGACAGAGGGCCTGGCAGGATACAGTCCATGGGGTTGCAATGAGTCAGACACAACTGAAGCAACTGAGGACGTATATCAAAAACTGCCAAATACCTTAACTTAGGATATTAGATTATTTAAGTAACAATAATCTTTTGATGTTCAGACTACCTGCTTATTTTCACAAAACTTTTGTGTCACCTGGCTCCTTCCCTCACCTTCTTACAGCAGTTCTCTCAGGTTTCCTTAAGATGCTGCCTCCCAGGCTTAAGTCCTAAAAATTTCCACCAAATAAAAGTAACTCTCAACTTTTAGGTTGCATGTATTATTTGTTTATATATATTTTTTAGTTGACAGGGACACTATTATGGAATGAATGTATTTTTCATGAGAGAAGGATGTGAACTGAGGAGTCAGGGGCAGAATGGTACATACTGAATGTTTGTGTCCTCCCAGTTCATGTTATATTTGGGGGTAGGACCTCTCGGGAGTAATTCCAAATATGACTAGGGCCTTCATGAATTGTTCTCCTACAAATGGGAAAGGGCTCCCAGCGACCTCCCTTGCCTTTCTGCCACATGAGGGCACAATAAAAAGACAACTATGATGGGGGTCATGAGAATTTCCAGTTTGTAGTCAAGCTGGACAGAAATTATATGGTAACCTACTTGAGACTGGCATTTGAAGTGAAGGCCAGTCTCATGGGACTGAGTCCTTAGCTGGTTAGTGTCAGAACTGAATTAAATTGCAGGACATGGATGGTGTCATAGAGAATTGCTTGGTATGAGAAAAAGACCCAGCCATCTGGTGTCAAAGTTTGAGCGTGGTAGTAAGAATACAGTATAATAAGTTTTTGACACAACCACAATCCCATATTGTTTAGCACCTATTCAATATTATTCTCCCATACAGGACCCACATCCTTGTCATCAATTCATATGTACGAATAAAACTATCTACAATTAGTGTAGAGATTCCAAAATTCCAGGATGGGTATCAACTTAGTTTGAGACTAGAAACCTTTGGGTTCTACTACTAAAACTACAACAAAACAAAAACATATATATAACTAATTTTTTTAGTTTAGAAAACAGACTTCTTAAAATGAATATAAATAATAAAACTAATGTTGCATTCAACTTATTGGGCTTTTTTTATTATCTCAACTAAGTGAAATTAATTTAAAATATCTTAATTGTTCTGAATTTGATCAAATTCACCTTATTCAACAGATTGCACTACATATATCCAATTTACTTACTCTGTCACTTTAGGCAAATTTTATCAACTGATTTGGAAATTTATCCTCTGTGTTAAGGAGTTAATTTGTGCATGTGTGGACATGCATTTATAAAGAATGAGAAAATGCAAAAAAATGAGAAAATGCTCATGATTTATAAAATATTAAGTGCAAATGAACTATTTTAAATGTTCAATCTCTTTTATTTCCATGTGAGAAATGTCCAGTTTCTTTTATTCCAAATGAGAAAAGTTAAGGCAAGAAAAGTAAAGGCATTCTTGAACTTAATACTTAACAAACAATGTATCAAAAAGCAAGATTTATCTGACTCAAAGGATAGCAAATTTTGGCAATGCTCTGTAGAAGCAATTGCTCTGATTTTTCTCACCTTCTCTGTACAAGTGTAAATGTTTGGCATGTTCTTATTATGTTCTCCAACATTTTTGTCATCAAAGACTTAATATATTATCTCCCCACAGTCTCCAGTTCTTATTGTGACTATAATTTAACATATATTGGTATGATTTTTTATATGCACGTATGATTTAGTTTCAGGATACAACCTGAGAATAGCTAGTTAGCATTTTTCCTACTTTTTTTTCTTTTAGTATTTTCCCTACTTTAATAGAAAATGTTCATTCTACAAACAAAGGCTTACACAAGATTTAGCTACCTTTCTCTCTAACCAAAATCAAAGGTTTGCTCAATTAGCTTAAGAAATATTATAAATACTGTTATATGAAAAGATGTAAGAATGTGGCAAGCCTAGAGACATCCTTCAGGATGGTGCCAAGGATTAGGATTCATAAGTTTGTTAGTTTAGATATTAATGTGAATATTGTGTCACTTGACTCCAGTTAGAAGCTTCCACAATTTAAGCAAACTTGTCCACTTATATTTAACTTCTCATATGGCCTGGACTTGTCTGCCTACTTGCTTATATTTGTGGTAGATATTAGTTTGTGAATTACATTTTTATAGCATATAAATTGGTTATAAACTTATGAAGGAATAAATCTATAAATGTGCTGCTGCTGCTGCTGCTAAGTCGCTTCAGTCGTGTCCGACTCTGTGCGACCCCATAGACGGCAGCCTACTAGGCTCATCTGTCTCTGGGATTCTCCAGGCAAGAATACTGGAGTGGGTTGCCAATCTACTTCTAAATCATGGAGGCTACCCATATTAACCAGAATCATCATATAATTACAAATGACCCATTAGGTCAGGTCACTTTGCAAGAGCAGAGGTCAGTTGGCAATAACCTTCTTTGACATATTTTGTTATTTTGAACAGGGGTTATTTAAGCACCATCAGGATATTTGGAGTCAAATACAAAATCAAATTGTTAAATAGACCCTAATTTAATATTTCCTCAAAAAGGTTTAAAAACACAGGTGACTGTGGCATGTCCATTGTAAGTTGTTTCCTATTGGTTTTATTCTCCATGTTATTTTTTTGGATCTGGATTCCATCAATACAGAGTAATAGTACCAGGTTTTTATTAGAATATAGGCCTGAGGACTCTGTCATAATCACAATAAAGTAATAGCAATCATAGAATTAAAATGATTACAATGTTTATTCTAGAAAATGTTTAAAGTAACATGCATATCAATAAATAGATATCATTTAAAACTAAAAATTATAGATATCTTCACCTTTGATTTGTAGAAGTCAGGTAGAAGGAAAAAATAAAAATAAAAAGGGACAGTAAAGAGATTTTCCCTGTAAAATGCATTTCACATTTAGATTTATTTTAGTTTTGGAGTCATGCAACTAAATTATCTCTTCTGATGGCCAAAATAAACAAACAAGCACAAGTGACAGTTGAGCTCCAGAACTACTGAATTAGGATTCTAGGATGAGACCTGGATATCCATATTTTTCAGAGTTCCACCAGTGGTTCTCAAAAAGCCAACCTGATACAACTTCATGAACCAGTTGCCCTTTGGAAATCACAGAACAAAAGGAAAAGTTTATTCTGTGATTCTGTGTCTCTATGACTCCTCCTTGTTAAAGGAGCCTTTGCAAGACCAACTGAAATTCCATAGTGGAGAAGACAAGGCAAAAAGACAGGGAAGAAAATCAAATGATGGATCACGGAAAGAGATGGTTGGTATTCAGGGGATGGGGAGATGCTACAGGAATTCTAATGAAGGATTTCTGTATAATCCATGATAATTGCAAGGGCCACCAAACAGACACCTTTCTTTCCTTGGAACTGAGAAATCAATCATAAGCTAACAGTTTATCTTTGCCAACTCTCAGTTAAATCCCTGGCTAGAGTTTGTCTCAAGTAAATTAATTCTAGTTATTCTTCTTAACTCTTGTTGGCAGATCACAAGACATTTACCATCTGCTCAGCTTTGCACTGGCAATAGATAAACATTGCCTATTTCCCCAAGGCAATGAGCTAACAGAGGTAACCCTTCACAGCAGACTTGAGGGTGGGGCTCCAATATTCTGGTGGTGTGATTCCACTGAAAAGGATTTCTGAAGCTAGAGAGCACTTGCTTAGCTAGCTGGGGTCAAAGACCTGACTCCTAGGCACTCTACCAATGCTTCTGGAGAACCCTATCATGGCAAGAATTTAGCATTTTTACATATTTTTTCCATCCTTTACACTTGCTTCAAGCTTTTGTATTTAGGCCTAAGATTTGCTGAGAGTAATTTACTGAGTTTTTTGTCAACTCTTCTGTAGTCGCTTTGCGGACAAAGGTCTGTAAAGTCAAAGGTATGGTTTTTTCCAGTAGTCATGAATGGATGTGAGAGTTGGACCATAGAGAAGGCTGAGAGCTAAAGAATTGACACTTTTCAATTCTGATGCTTCAGAAGACTCTTGAGAATCCCTTGGACAGCAAAGAGATCAAACCACTCATCCTAGTGGAAATCAACGCTGAATATTCATTGGAAAGACTGATGCTGAAGCTCCAATACTTAAACCACCTGGTACAAAGAACTGACTCATTGGAAAAGACCCTGATGCTGGGAAAGACTGAGGGCAGGAGGAGAAGGGGGGCAACAGAGGATGAAATGGTTGGATGGCATCACTGATTCAATGGACATGAATCTGAGCAAACTCTGGGAGACAGTGAAGGACAGGGGAGCCTGGTGTGCTTCAATCCATGGGGCTGCAAAGGGTTGGACATGACTTAGTGACTGATCAACAACAACTATAGTTGTGACTAAGTTCCAGGGTTCTCTGCTCTCATGAAGCATCTAGTCTAGCACAGAAAAAAGTGAGTAGGCAACTGGCAGTGTTATAAGCATTATGACAGGAATAACAGGTGCTTTGTAGGCCCATAGGAAGTACTGCTTTTTGGAACAGAGTCAGGTGATGTCAGGAAATAATTTTTCAGAATTTTTTTTTCTTTTAAAGACCCAGAAGATGTGTGTGAGTTAGCTGGTACAAAGTAGGAACCTTGTTTGAAAAAACCCAAATATACCTAACAATGTCAATATGCCTGAAGCCCAGAATCAAAGATGGACAGGCAGGAGTTAAAGCTAAAAAGCGTACTTAGAATCTGGATAATAAATACTTCAGACTATGTTACAGATCTGGCCTTTCCTCCTTATAGCAATAGGAAGACCCTGAAGGATCTTAAATCTGAGAATAATAAGATGAGGCCCATTATTTGGCCACACTTTGCCTTAATGCATTCATTTATTATTCATTCAACAAAGATTAACAGTGCATCTTCTATTTGACAGCACAGCTATCAGCAAAGAGATTTAGTGAAAAACAAACATAAAAGGCCCATGTTCTCACCAAGCATGAAAAATAACACATGCCCTCATGAGATAATTTCTGATCATTATATGTACTTTGAGGATAATAAAATGGAAAAATGTAATGTAGACTGACTGAGGCAGGGCATGTAGGGATGTTTTTCTCTTAGACAGTGCAAAAAGAGATATTAGAGATAAGACATCCACATGAAAATCTGGATAAAGAATATTCCAGGCAAATGGAATAGCAAGGGCAAAAGCCATGAATTATACAAAGAACTTGGTGTGTTAAAGAATAGAAGGAATATAGCAATAGCTTCAAGATAATGAACAAAGGATAAGAATATGGGTTTGGACTGGAGAAGTCATTCTAAGCAATGTCTCTTTTTAAGTGCTGAGAATACAGAATTGAACATGCATGCATGCTAAATTGCTTCAGTTGTGTCTGACTCTGCAACCCCATGGACTGTAGCTTGTCAGGCTCCTCTGTCCATGGGATTCTCCAGGCAAGAATACTGGAGTGGGTTGCCATTTCCTTCTCCAGGGGACCTTCCCAATTCAAGGATCAAACCTACATCTCTTATGTCTACTGCATTGGCAGATGGGTTCTTTACCACTAGTGCCACTGGGAAGCCATACTGAACGTAAGAGAAATTTCCCTTCACATACTCCTTCCTACTCTGCCCCCCTTTAATAAGGATGCTGCTGCTGCTGCTGCTAAGTTGCTTCAGTTGTGTCCGACTCTGTGCAACCCCATAGATGGCAGCCCAACAGGCTCCCCTATGCCTGGAATTCTCTAGGCAAGAATACTGGAGTGGGTTGCCATTTGCTTCTCCAATGCATGCAAGTGAAAAGTCCAAGTGAAGTCGCTCAGTCGTGTCCAACTTTTAGCAACCACATGGACTGCAGCCTACCAGGCTCCTCCATCCATGGGATTTTCCAGGCAAGAGTACTGGAGTGGGGTGCCATTGCCTTCTCCAATAAGGATGCTAAACTTATGCTAACATAAAAAATCCTTCTTTATTTCTTTGTCCATCCTTGAGGATCCTGACTCTCTCTGACATTCTCTAGGAACAGCATGACCAACTTATTCTGGATTTCCTAGGACTTGCCCAGTATCAACACTGAAACTCTTACTTCTCAGAATGCCTCTCAGTCCCAGGTCAATAAGGACAGTTGGCCACCCTGTTGAGGAAAGCTACTGTGATCACCCCGAGGCTAGGATTCCATACATAATCCTATTGTCCACACCAACTTTCTCAAAAGATGAGTCTGAAGAGGCAGTCAGGAGTCAGATCACCAGGGCCTTGGGAGTCATGACAATTCTGGACTTAATTCAAAGAACAGAAGAGCATAACCCTAAAGCATTAGCAATGTTATTTTAGTTACCTACTGCTATACATGACAAATCCCCCCAAAACGTAGTAATACAAAATAAGAATCACTTAACTCAAAATGTTTATAAGTCAAGAATTCAAGAATGGTTTGACCAGACAATTCTGGCTTGGGTAGATGTCAGCCAAGACAGCAGTCATCTGAAGGCTCCACTGGGCTGGAGGATCTGCTTCCAAAGTGGCTGACCCAATGGATACCAGATTGGTGCTGGCCATTTGGAAAACCTCAGTGCCTGTCTATGCGGGCCCCTCCACAAGGCTACTTCAATATCCTTTTACAATATGGCTGCTGGCTTCCTGCAGAGTGAGTGACCCAAGAGCTCAAAGCAGAAGCTCCATATCTTGTAACACTGGGTTCAGAAATCACATGCTGCCCCAGACTGTCCAAGGTATTCTTTAGATATCAGCCTTGATTCGGTGTGTAACAGGACTATGCAAGGGCACAAACCCCAGGAAGTGGCAGTCACGGGGGACCATCTCGGAGGCTGGCTACTGCAGATGTCCCTCCAAATCCCAGTTTACTAACTCACTAAAGAAAGCTGCTGGTCACAGAGGTAAACAGATGAGTTAATTAGTATAGCTTTCCACAAACTGACTTCTGTGGATGGAACTACAACTTAGGAGACATCTGCAAGTTACAAGCTATTAGTTGAATCTTTTCACAGGGATATGCAGGGATCGTGTCAGCTCTTAAATTATCTTTTGTATTTAAGAGTCACAGACTTTGGTGCATGGAATTAGCCTACTATCCAGGGCTAAGTCACTCACTCATCCTACTGATTCTAACTGGCCACCACAACTGTAGGGGGCAGAGCCAAGGAGGAGGGGTCATACTTAGCAAGACCTGAGTCTTTGATGTTTCTTAGCTCAGAACACCTGGCAGTGAACTTTGTACGTGCATCTTTTTACAAAAACTTGGAGATTTGGAATCAGAAGATGAGTTACAGATCTGCCTCTACCTGAAATGACTCAAAGATAAGAGAGACCTTGCTGTTCAGCCACTAAGTCATGTCTGACTCCTTTGCAGACCCCGTGGACTGTGGCCTGCCAGGCTCCTCTGTCCATGTGATTTCTCAGGCAAAAATACTGAAGTGGGTCACCATTTCTTTCTTCAGGATCGAACCTAGGTCTCCTACATTGGCAGGTGGATTCTTTACCACTGAGCTACTAGGGAAGCCCCCAAAAGACCTGATAGCATCCAAAAAGTACAAACCTGTGAGGCAAAAGTGTTAGAAAACACAGGAAGATAGGAGAGTTGCAGACAAATGAAGTGGGTGGTGGCCCGCTTCAGAGTTTAGACAGGCGGCCAAGAGCCAGATCTGCTGGACCTGTAATGCAGGTTAGGACACTGGATGTTTCCCAGCGTAATGGAAGACAGTGGAGATTTTACGCATGGAAAAAAACACAGTATGACTTCTTTTAAAAGGATCACTTTGTCTGTTCTTGCTCTTCTATAGTCAGCCAGAGTTCTCTGTCTGAAATGCTGTCATAGGTATTCACATTCCCCTTCTCACTTTAACCAGATTTCAGAAGGAACTCTACTGAATATCCTGCAGTAATCTATATGAGAAAAGAATCTGAAAAAGAATGGAAATATAAATATATATTTACATTCCATAGGTAATATATATATTACCTATATATATAGGCTATATATATAAAATACCTATATATATAATACCTATATATAGGTTTTATATATTTATATATAGCTAATTAATCATAACACTCTTTCCTACTGGTCCTAAATATGGCCTGAGAATGTCTTTCCACAAGCCATATATACACATATATATGCATATATATATTTGAATCACTATATAAATTTGAATTACTTTGCTAATATACCTAAAATTAACACAACATTCATACTTTTTAACATAAAAATTAAATTAAAAATAATTAAGTTTAAAAATTAAATTAAAATTATTCTGCATTGTTTTTCTTAATAGAACATATTATCAGATATAAAAATATCCATATATATTTTAAAAGTTATGATCTACTCCCCCTTCTCAAGAGCAGCAGCTCCTTATTTTAGGCATTACCATCATCCTAAGGCAGCCTAGAATAATTCCTCAATTATTACTTCTTGAATGAATGCATTTCAAATGACCACTGAGATTTTTTTTATGTCCCCATTAAAGGTTCTCTCATTTCTTAAGCTCATTGGTCATAGATGACAAGTAGTCACATTAGATAAAAAGTGATCAGCTGGCATGGATATCTGGAAATCCATCATCCTAAGGCAGCCTAGAATAATTCCTCAATTATTACTTCTTGAATGAATGCATTTCAAATGACCACTGAGATTTTTTTTATGTCCCCATTAAAGGTTCTCTCATTTCTTAAGCTCATTGGTCATAGATGACAAGTAGTCACATTAGATAAAAAGTGATCAGCTGGCATGGATATCTGGAAAGCTTTGTGGAAAGAAATTTTCAGGCCGTATTTGAGACCAGTAGGAAAGAGTGTCATGATTAATTAGCAATGTCTATCGTGTGCGGGGGAGGAGAGGTGACCTATCTGCTGTGAGTCTTTCATCTTCACATAGGTATTCAGTTTAACCTTTTATATGATTCGTCAGCCTTTGCTTTGACTTTGACCATGGGTGCCCAGGCTCCAGCTGTTGGGCAGCTTTTTAAGGCCAGGAATTATGTATCTGTGTTTTAGTTTCCCAAAACAGAAAAATGAAATCTTCAAATTGTAATATGAAAATGATAGGAGATAATACATTCTCTTCTCTGAGACAGCACCCAGGCCACAGCAAATGCTAAAAAATATTAGTTGCTTTTGTAAAATCATGGTGGTGATGATAATAAGGAGGAGGAGAATATTTTAACACCTAGAACTAAATACTACTTATACATAGTAGGAAACAAAAATAGCTATTAAATAAAAGCAGATAAATTTTGTTCCCAAGGCTAAAGCAGTGAGTGAGTTGCTATGATATATAAGCATTTATTGTTTGTAATGACACACTTAAAAAACATGAATCATCTTTCTCCTAGTTTAACAGGGTCTTGGCAAAAGATGGAGCAGCACTTTGAGAGATTTGTTGGAGGCCTAAGCTCATGTCTGAATATAGCCTTGCCCCAGGTTAAGAAAATGCCTAACCAGGAAGGTGACATATCCCCTCCCAAGTCTGAGACAGATGCTTAATGACAGGTGGAGGGGAACCATCCAGTACCTTAGCCTAGGTTCACACTGTTCTCCTCCTCACCATAAATTCAACAGAGCACCTTGGACAGCGGGAGCAGATCCAGTGACCTTCAGGGAAAAGCACCAAATGTCCATGCTGTCTCTCTGTCAGAAGCACCACAAGCATAAAAATACATTTGCCTTACCCCAGTAATGCACTGTAAAATCTGTTCTACCTCTCTTTACCAGCCTGGCCCCAGTCCGTTCCAGCTCTAAGTTAATTAAATGGGAGGCCTCACTGCTTCTTGTAAGCCCTTGAGGTACCACCTGAATTACTCTGCTATTTAGAGATGTCAAGTCTTTGCATTTAGGGTATACAGAGTGCATTTGGTCCCTGAGGGTACAGAAAATAGTGTTATAATAAAACTACAACAACTCCACTTGGAGAAAGATCAAACCCCAGGCAGCACTAAAACACACAGGGAATAATTCCTTCAGTGCCAGTCAAGTCATGTGCAAAATAATGATATTAATCTTCCATTCTGTGCCAAGCATAATGCTAGGATGTATGTAAACCATAAAATGAAATGAGACATGGCCCCTCCTTCAGGGGCCACCATTAGGGTACACAAAATCTTATCCACCATTAGGGTACACAAAACATATCTGGAAGCAAATGAGACAGCAGGTGTTTTCAACCAAGAAAGAAACACCACAAGTAATAAAAGAACATGGAATCTAGGATCCAGATGGAACGGTCTTTGAGTCTGGCTCAGCAGTATCACTTTGCCCAATACTTCCCCTACCTGTTTTTCAGCTTCCCCATCTGCTAACAGCAGGGTCTACTCCAGGTCAGTATTATAAGTACCTGATAAGAAAAGACATGTAAAATGCTCTAGTGTCATGGCTGGCACACAGAAGGCACTCGGTGTGTCCATTCCCTCCGCCAATATTTAATATGTGTATGGTGTAAGGAATTGTTAGATGCTGCGAACAAGATACACACAGTTCCAGCTTTCATGTAGCTTATATTCTAGAAGGAACAAGTGAGTTGGAAGAAGATGCTAACATTTAACATCACGTAAGATCTTACTCTGTGCCAAGTACAACAATAAAGCAAGTAACCAGGTGCTCTCACTATTTTCCTATCAGTAAGATTACTGAAGAAAAGGAGAAGAGCTGCTCTATTAAGTGTCTGATCTTGAGGGACAGTGGTATTTGGGATGGAGAGAAAAGGAAGTTCTGGGGAAAGAAGGGTATCAGCTGGATGTTGAGACTGAGGGACATTTAGCATCAGTTTGGTGACTCAATCATGTCCGACTCTTTGCGACCCCGTGGACTGCAACATACCAGGCCTCCCTGTCCATCACCACCTCCAGGAGTTTACCCAAACTCATGTCTGTTGAGTCAGTGATGCCATCCATCCATCTCATCATCTGTTGTCCCCTTCTCTTCTCTTTCTGCCGTCAATCTTTCTCAGCATCAGGGTCTTTTCCAATGAGTCAGTTCTTCACATAGGAAGTTCTGGGGAAAGAAGGGTATCAGCTGGATGTTGAGACTGAGGGACATTTAGCATCAGTTTGGTGACTCAATCATGTCCGACTCTTTGCGACCCCGTGGACTGCAACATACCAGGCCTCCCTGTCCATCACCACCTCCAGGAGTTTACCCAAACTCATGTCTGTTGAGTCAGTGATGCCATCCATCCATCTCATCATCTGTTGTCCCCTTCTCTTCTCTTTCTGCCGTCAATCTTTCTCAGCATCAGGGTCTTTTCCAATGAGTCAGTTCTTCACATCAGGTGGCCAAAGTACTGGAGTTTCAGCTTCAACACCAGCCCTTCCAATGAACATTCAGAACTGATTTCCTTTAGGATGGACTGGTTGGATCTCCTTACAGTCCAAAGGACTCTCAAGAGTCTTCTCTAACACCACAGTTCAAAAGCATCAATTCTTCACTGCTCAGCTTTCTTCATAGTCAACTCTCACATCCATACATGACTATTGAAAATGCAGTCTGGAAGATAATTACACCAAGCACTCTGCCAGATCCAGCCTGGGAGCACAGCTGGAGCTCTGCAGTGCCCTTCCCTTCCCTTTGCGTGAGCGCTCACTGCTGGAGTCCTTGGCAGTGTGGAAAGCACTGGCCCTTAAGCCTTCCCCAAGGAGGCCTGGCGCCTAGCTCGAAAGGCAAAGGCAGGAGCGAAGCTGAGGCCAGCAAGGCTTCAGTGCCTTCTCATATCCTCCCCCAGACTGCCCCTTGCTGGAGAGTAAGCCTAGCAGCTAGGCAAGTCTGGGCAAGCCTCACCCAGGGCAGAGCAGCATCGCACCAAGCACTCTGCCAGATCCAGCCTGAGAGCAGAGCTGGAGGCGCACTCGGTTCTTTCCAGGAATGGCTGGCAGAAACCCGCAGCGGGCTGCCTAGTCTTCCCCCCAGGAGACTTGCTCCACCGCGTGCTGTGCACGGGCCTGCCAGTTGGAGGCGCCACGCACCCGCTGAGATCTTGGATGCCGGGCTGGTTGCTGGAGGTGGGGCTGTGGGCAGGAGCTCAGACACGCAGGGGAAGGCCCAACCCACAGGCACAAGCCTCTGCTGGCTAAGGGAGTGCTAGGGAAAGCACTGCTGTCAGCCACTTGCTTGGCGTCCAAGGAGTCCCACTACGGGTGTGGAGATGCAGACCCAAATTTGCCTGTTACTCCAGGTGTTTCTTGACTTCCTACTTTTGCATTCCCGTCCCCTATAATGAAAATGTCATCTTTTTTGGGTATTAGTTCTAAAAGGTCTTGTAGGTCTTCATAAAACCGTTCAACTTCAGCTTCTTCAGCATTACTGGTTCTGTTCTCGGTCCTGGCGATGTCCTATGTTAGAGCTTTACACATGGTAAGTGTCCCACAGTCTGGTGTGTTAGCCCGAGTTAGTTCGCTCTGGTTACACGCAGGCGTTCTGGCCCGATTCTTAAGAAGAGCTGCCGCCCGCGTCTCCCGCACCTCCCTGCCCAGCCCCCACTTGCTAGTGGCGGATGCAGGTGTCTGCTCTGCTTCTCCTCTGGGGGAGTTACCATTGGGCTCGTAATCTGTTGGTCTTAATCACCCATTTATTTTTCTTCCCTGTTATTTGCTTCCAAGACTCACCACAGATTCGGCAGTGAGAGTGTTTCCTGGCGTTTGGAAACTTCTCTTTTTAAAACTCTCTTCCCAGGACAGGACTCCCTTCCCGGGATGGAGCTCCCTCCCTACCTCCTTTGTTTCTTTTTTCATCTTTTGTATTTTTCCTACCTGTTTTTGAAGACAATATTCTGCTTTTGTGGATGCCTGATGTCCTCTGCTAACACTCAGAAGTTGCCCTGTAGGTTTTACTCAGTGTTGAGATGTTCTTTTGATGAGTTTGTGGGAGAGAAAGTGATCTCCCCATCCTATTCCTCTGCCATCTTGGGCGTCCCTCCTCAATTTGTTAATGTGGTGAATTACATTGATTGATTTGCAGATATTGAAGAATCCTTGCATCCCTGGGATAAAGCCCACTTGGTCATGGTGTATGATCTTTTTAATGTGCTGTTGGAGTCTGATTGCTAACATTTTGTTAAGGATTTTTGCATCTACGTTCATCAGTGATATTGGCCTGTAGTTTTCTTTTATTTTTTGAGGCGTCTTTGTCAGGTTTTGGTATTAGGGTGATGGTGGCCTCATAGAATGAGTTTGGAAGTTGACCTTCCTCTGCAATTTTCTGAAAGAGTTTGAGTAGGATAGGTGTTACCTCTTCTCTCAATTTGTGATAGAATTCAGCTGTAAAGCCGTCTGGACCTGGGCTTTTGTTTGCTGGAAGGTTTCTGATTACAGTTTCAATTTCCGTGCTTGTGATGGGTCTGTTAAGATTTTCTATTTCTTCCTGGTTCAGTTTTGGAAAGCTGTACTTTTCCAAGAATTTGTCCATTTCTTCCACATTGTCCATTTTATTGGCATATAATTGCTGATAGTAGTCTCTTATGATCCTTTGTATTTTTGTGTTGTCTTTTGTGATCTCTCCATTTTCATTTCTAATTTTATTGATTTGATTTTTCTCCCTTTGTTTCTTGATGACTTTGGCTAATGCTTTATCAATTTTATTTAACCTTTCAAAGAACCAGCTTTTGGCTTTGTTGATTTTTGCTATGCTCTCTTTTGTTTCCTTTGCATTTCTTCTGCCCTAATTTTTATGATTTCTTTCCATCTACTAGCTCTGAGGTTCTCCATTTCTTCCTTTACTAGTTGCTTTAGGTGTAGAATTACTTTATTTATTTGTCTTCGTGTTCGTTATCATTCATTTCTATGAATATTTTTATTTCTTTTTTGATTTATTCTGTGATTTGTTGATTATTCAGAAGTGTGTTGTTCAGCCTCCATATGTTGGAATTTTTAATAGTTTTTCTCCTGTAATTGAGATCTAATCTTAATGCATTATGGTCCGAAAAGATGCTTGGAATGACTTCAATTTTCTTGAATTTATCAAGGTTAGCTTGATGGCCCAGAGAGTGATCTATCTTGGAGAAGGTTTCATGAGCACTTGAGAAAAAGGTGAAATTCATTGTTTTGGGGTGAAATGTTCTATAGATATCAATTAGGTCTAATTGGTCTATTGTATCATTTAAAGTTTGTGTTTCTTTGCTAATTTTCTGTTTAGTTGATCTGTCCATATATGTGAGTGGGGTATTAAAATCTC
>SJXQ01001895.1:100847-149168 GCA_006408695.1 Aepyceros melampus | reverse complement strand
AGACTGAGCGACTGAACTGAACTGAACTGTCTTGCTGGGGCTTCTCCTTTGCCCTTGGACATGAGGTATCTCCTCACAGCTGCTCCAGCACCTACCATCTTACTAGGGTTTCTCTCACCTTGGACGTGGGGAGTCTCCACACGGCTGGTCCCGCGAAGTGCAGTGCCGCTCCTGACCTTGAACGTGGAGTATCTCCTCATGGCTGCTCCAGCAAAGCGTAGCCACCACTCCTGAGGCCATTTTATGAGAAACGCTGGGCTGGATGAATCACAAGCTGGAGTTGAGATTGCTGAGAGAAATATCAATAACCTCAGATATGCAGATGACACCACCCTTATGGCAGAAAATGAAGAACTAAAGATCCTCTTGATAAAAGTGAAAGAGGAGAGTGAAAAAGTTGGCTTAAAGCTCAACATTCAGAAAACAAAGATCATGGCATCTGGTCCGAAACTTCATGGCAAATGGATGGGGAAACTGGCAGACTTTACTTCTTTGTGCTCCAAAATCACTGCAGATGATGACTGCAGCCATGAAATTAAAAGACGCTTACTCCTTGGAAGAAAAGTTATGACCAACCTAGATAGTATATTAAAAAGCAGAGACATTACTTTGCCAACAAAGGTCCATCTAGTCAAGGCTATGGTTTTTCCAGTGGTCATGTATTTATGTGAGAGTTGGACTATAAAGAAAGCTGAGCACTGAAGAATTGATGCTTTTGAACTGTGGTGTTGGAGAAGACTCTTGAGAGTCCCTTGGACTGCAAGGAGATCCAACCAGTCTATTCTGAAGGAGATCAACCCTGGGATTTCTTTGGAAGGGCTGATGTTGAAGCTGAAACTCCAGTACTTTGGCCACCTCATGCGAAGAGCTGACTCATTGGAAAAGACCCTGATGCTGGGAAAGAGTGAAGGTGAGAGAAGGGGATGACAGAGGATGCAATGGTTGGATGGCATCACTGACTCAGTGGGCATGAGTTTGATTTAACTCTGCAGTTGGTGATGGACAGGGAGGCCTGGCGTGCTGCAGTCCATGGGGACACAGAGAGTCGGACACGACTGAGCAACTGAAATGAACTGATTTTCTTCCATTTTCCAGATTGTCCTTTTACTTTCTTGATAGTGTTGCACAAATGTTTGTGGTGGTTTTGTTTCACTTTTAGATTTTGATGAAAAAAATTTTTTTCATTTCTTCTAGTGACATATCTAAGAAACCATGATCAAATCCAAGGTCATGAAGCTTTGTCTTATATTTGTCTCTTAAGTTTTATATTTTTACCTCTTAAATTTAGAACTTTGACCAATACTGATTTAATTATTGGATATGGAGTGAAGACATGTCTGAAGTCATTTTTTTGTATATGAATAGCCAGTTTTCTTAGCACCATTTATTTGTTAAACAGGCAACTCTGCTTGCTCTGCTCTATACATGACAGGCCAATTAAATGAGAGACGAAGTGTTAAGGCAAGGAATATGACTTTATTTAGAAAGCCAGCAGACCAAGAAGATGGCAGAGTTATGTCGCAAAATGATGATCTTACAGGGGTCTGGATGCCAGGTTCTATTATAGAACAGTGATGGGGGGGCTATAGGAAGTAATGTTAAAAGGACATAAATATTGCAAGTATCTCCTGAAATTGCCAGCCTCATGGAGGAGATGTGTTAATTTTTTCTTTCCTGTAGCCATCCATAGATATATGATGTGTTGAACAAAGGCATTTGGTTTAACATTCAGGCAGAGGGGCAGGGTTCCCCAAGGCAGCCCATTATGTATCAACAGTATCCTTTTTGTGAACAAAACCAATGGGAAGCAAAGGTTAGAGAAAAATAAACAGATCCAACAGAGTCAGTTCTTCCCTGTAACACTTTGAATTCTCAGGCGTCGTTTTTTAAAATCAATTGACCATGGTGTATGGGTTGATTCTGCGCTCCCAGTCTATTTATTGTTCCATGTCTATTTGTATTTTAGTATCACACTGCTTTTATTACTGTAGCTTTGTAGCAAGTTTTGAAATATGAAAGTCAGTCCTCCAGCTTGGTTTTTCACATTCAAGATTATTTTGGCTACAGAAGTCACTTGCAATTCCATAGCAATTTTAGGATTAGCTTTTCCATTTCTGCAAAAAGAGTGTTGTTAGGATAATGACAGAGATTATATTGAATTTGTAGATCCCTTGGGGGTAGTACTACTGTGTTGACAATATTTAGCCTCCAACCCATGAGTAAAAGATATCTTTTTAAAGTCATCTTTAATTGTCAGTAACTTTCAATGCACTTCTAATTTTTAGTTATACATTGTTCTAAGTATATTGTTCATTTTGAAACTATAGCAAATGGAATTTTTTCATTTTCTTTGCAGTTTGTTCATTGCTAGTTTATTCAAATATGACTGATTTCTGTGAGCTGCTTTTCTATCCTATAATTATGTAAATGTTAGTTGCTCAGTCATGCCTGACTCTTTGCGACCCCACAGACTGCAGCCCACCAGGCTCTTCTGTCCATGACATTTTCCAGGCAAGGATACTGGAGTGGGTTGTCATTTCCTTCTCCAGGGGATCGTCCCAACCCAGGAACTGAACCCAGGTCTCCTGCACTGCAAGAAGGTTCTTTACCAAGTGAGCTACAAGGGAAGCCTATAGTACTTGCTAAATTCATTAATCAGCACTAATATAATTTTTTTGCATTTCTTGATATTTTCTTTCTATGTAACCATGTTATCTGAAGACAGATAATACTACTACTTCCTTTTTAATTTGGATGCCTTTAATATATTTTTCTTGCCTAATTACCCTGGCTAAAACATTCAATAGAATTGACAAATGTGAGCATTCTTATCTTGTTCTGGGTGTCAAGGGTAAAGAATTCATGAATCTTGTTTGAATAAGCTCTAAGTGATAAAAAGTGTTTTAAAAATCATAGTACTGGGGAATTTGAACAGTATTTTACAAAAGTACATATTGCACGTACATAGCGAAGTGATGATACATGCCAAGGACATTTTGAAAGTGGTTAATTCTTCTCACTGTGAATGACTTAACATGTATTTTTGACATTATAATATCCTAACTGTGTTCTAGAATAAAATATATGAAATTCAAGCGCTGTGAAAGACCTATTAATATGGATATGTGTAAATGATCCAAGGTGCTGCCAAAGACTTCGTCCATAAGTAAAAACAAGCTCTGTTTCTTTCTTACTAATGAGAAAATATTATAAAATGAATCTTTAAGTAAAAAAAAACAGTGATAATATACAATAAAGTCTAAGGCCATTTAATGACATAGGAAATGCCTGTTTTTTTCCCAATGTTATATGATGATACCATTAGAGAAAGTCACATGTCCCATCTGATTGAAATTTATAGTCCTGTAAGTGTATGATTACATGTAGGCAATTGTCTGCATTCAGTCATGAGAGGTATCTGGGTCATCCTCCTAGAGCTTCATCAAATGGCTTCTTCAACTCAATGCACAAAGCCTAGAATTTGAAGACCCCAGGAAATTTGGGAAGTGTGTGTGTTATTTGCTCAGTTGTGCCCCACTCTTTGAGACCCCATGGACTCTAGCCCACCAGATTCCTCTCTCCATTGAATTCTCCAGGAAAGAATGCTGGCATGTTTTGCCAGTTCCTTTTCCAGGAGATCTTCCTGACCCATGGATCAAACCTGGGTCTCCTGCATTGCAGGCCGATGCTTTACCTTCTGAATGAGACAAGATGATAAACATGTGGCCTGTTGCCTAGATTTGGCACGTCCTTAGGTACAGTCATTTTCTTTTGTCTCTTAGGCATGGATCCTGAATCCATGATACCTCCAAACAATATGATAGCTTGAAAAAATGCTGGAGACAAAAAACTGAGTGTAAAAGATCTAATGTGGGAAGACATGATCAAGTAAAAATTGAAATCTGGAGAAGAGATGTGTGATGAAGTTGGATGCCTTTGATCTCAGTTTGATATCCAATGGAAATCAAAAAGAAAATGCAAAAAATATGACCAGGTTTCCTTGAATTGAGTCAAATACAGGCAGCCATATTTCCTGGTGTCTTTGTCTGTTTACAGTGTTTTTTTTTTTCAGACTCGAAGGGCGGAGGGAAAAGAATGCTTGGAGCAGGAAGTTTCAGTACCAGCACAACACTGCCATCATGCGGAAATAATTTGATCAGGTCCAAGCTGTGAGCTGGTCTTCGGTGCAAGGCCTAGCAGTGGAGGCTGGTCAGACCAACTTAGGAACAACAGAACCGGAACTCAAGCCTGCCTCTCTCCCTTTTTCTATGTGATCTGGCAGGATCAGTGGACAGTCAGGTTCTGGGCTTAGTATCTCATCAGTGAGGGGCCCAGGAGCCCTCCAGCTGCTGCCAGGAAGTCCAGCCACAGGAAGGAGGGAGGCGGGGCCTCAGTTTCCTAACAGTGTGGTGGGCCTTAGAGCCAAGCAAGGACAACGGGGGCATTTGTCGTGTGAACCTGCCCTTTGTAGGGCCTGGGCCCATTGTGACAGGAATGACAGAGCTCAGTGGACTGGCTAATGCCAAGTGCCTTAAATAGCTGATGTCACTGACAAAGTTGAGGGTGACCAAAAGTCTAAACAAAGTACCAGGGCCTGGAGCAAGAAGTACCTGTATGGAAGGAATGGGAATACACTGATTTGCTGGTTTGAGTCAGAACATTTTCTAGGAGCCTACAGATGGTCAAGTGGATGAAAATCACGAATGTAGTGGAAGGCCTACATTCTCTGAACCCAATCACCAGCTGGGAACTTCTGTGTCTTTGCAGGTTCACTGTAAAGCCCAGGGTCAATACCTTTGTCCTGACCTGCCCCTGGTGTTATCTCAGTTCTTGCAGGGTGGGCAAAGACCTGGCTTTTGGGTTGGTGTGTGCAAAGTCTCTTCAGTCATGTCAGACTCTGTGCGACCCTATGGACTACAGCCTGCCAGGCAGGATGGGATTATTTCCTTCCTGTGATTTAAGATGGAAAGCAAACTGCTGCACTTTGAGGATCATGTTTTACCTACTTCTAGGCTATGTGGTTTTACTCTACTTCTAAACTACTTTATTTTGGGGGACTCCAAAATCACTGCAGATGGTGACTGCAGCCATGAATTTAAAAGACGCTTGCTCCTTGGAAGAAAAGCTATGACCAACCTAGATAGCATATTAAAAAGCAGAGACATTACCAACAAAGGTCCATCTAGTCAAAGCTATGGTTTTTGTAGTAGTCATGTATCAATGTGAGAGTAGGAATATAAAGAAAGCTGAGTGTCAAAGCATTGATGCTTTTGGCTGTGGTGTTGGAGAAGACTCTGGAGAGTCCCTTGGACTGCATGGAGATCAAACTAGTCAATCCTAAAGGGAATCAGTCCTGAATATTCATTGGAAGGACTGATGTTGAAGATGAAACTCCAATATTTTGGTCACCTGATGTGAAGAACTGACTCATTTGAAAAGACCCTGATACTGGGAAAGATTGAAGGTGGGAAGAGAAGGGGATGACAGAGGATGAGATGGTAGGATGGCCTCACCAACTCAATGGACATGAATTTGAGCATGCTCTGGGAATTGGTGATGGACAGGAAAGCCTGGCGTGCATGGGGTTGCAAAGAGTCAGACATGACTGTGCGACTGAACTGAACTGAAGCAATGTGGTAAGTTTGAACCAAACATACATTTACATATTGTACAAAGCCAATATTAACATTGGAATTTATGTTTAAATATTTGGAGAAAACAACTAATGGTGTCTTCACTTCTAAGGTGATTTTTTTTGTGGATGTACTTTCAATTTTGCCCATGTATAGTGACAAACAAGGCTTAATTTTGATAGTATTCTGTATAACATCATATTCTCTAAAAATGACACAGCAATATCCACATAATGAAATGGCTAAATATTTTGCTGTTATAGTCAAGGGTTTTTAATAAATCATTACTTGACACAAAATCCAGTCATCTATACTTAATGACATTTAAGTAGCCTCTCTATATAAGACCTAAGAAACTAACAGGACAAATCTCCAACTGTATGGAAATTCCACATAAAAATTGTCATTTGAAATCCTTAACAAACAAAACGTTCATACGCACCTGCTGCAGCCTTTAAAATTATAAATAGAATAACAACCAGACTGTAATAAATTTAGATATTGAGATTTTACTGAGCTTGGCCAATAATGAATATCCTACATTTACTTCTTTATAATTGTTAAATTTTGTATTTCTTTGCCAGATATTTTAATATCCTTAGGCTTTGAACAACAATTTAAAAAGTATTATAAGATTTAGCAAGGAAAGTGTTATTAGTTACACATAAAGAGTAATACTATTGGAAATTTCAAATTATCTAAAATTGTGGGAAATATCCATGGCACTTAATTCTACCTATTTTGTTACCAGGATGGAATTGAGCAAAGATTTTCTATGATTGTCTATGTATGTATGTGTTTGAATGTTTTGAACACTCCTTTGATCAAATATTGATGGGCTTCCCTGGTGGCTCAGAAGGTAAAGAATCAGCTTGCAATGCATGAGACCTGGGTTCCATTACTGGGTCGGGAAGATCCCCTGTAGAAGGGAGTGGCAATACTCTGCAGTATTCTTACCTAGAGGATTCCATGGAGAGAGGAGCCTGGTGGGCTGTGTCCATGGAGTCTCAAAGAGTCAGACACGAGTGTTTAACACACACACACTGATTGATGGGCTTGTATCTATTTACTTAAATGGTATCAGTTTTTGTGATTAATCATACATAATATTTTAATGTATTTATCATGTTGGTAATGGTGGATGCCGCAGGAAAGTGGCATATGTGATAAGCTGTTTCTATTTGACCTTTGAAGGTTTGTGAATTCTCATCACCTGAGAAATCTGCAGTCTCGTAGAAGAAGCCTCTGGCTCACACCAGCAAGTCAGTCTATTCCCATTTCTCCCAGATAGGTCCTTCTTACTCCAAGCTATGGTGTGTGTGTGCTTTTGTGCTCAGTTGCTCAGTTCTGTCTGACTCTTCGCAACCCCATGGACTGTAGCCTGCCATGCTCATTTGTCCATGGGTTTTCCTGGCTTTACTATAGGCTTTTGGGTGGATTCAACTTCATCAATGACACCGGCTCTTTAGGGTACTTGGCATCGGCCAGTCCACTGCCCTCTGTCACTCCTGTCACAATGGGCCCAGGCCCCACAACACCCAAAGGGCAGAGTCACAAGACTAATGCCTCCCTTTTCTGCACTTGGCTCGAAGTCCCATCCACACTGTTAGGAAACCGAGGCCCCGCCTCCCTCCTTCCGGTGTTTGGACTTCCTGGCAGAAACTGGAGGGCCCCTGGGTCCTGGCCCTCACTGATTAGACACTAAGCCGAAATCTGACTCTGTCTCTGTTCCTGCCAGGCAACAAAGAGCATGCCAGGCTTGGGCTCAGGTGTGTTAGGCTTGCATTGGCCTGAGCTACCTCCACTGTTCCTCTGAAGGAAGAACTGATCACAGCTTGGGCCCGATCATACTATTTCCGCACGATGGCAGTATTATCCCGGAACAGACAAGAAGCCCTGCTCCAAGCATTCTCTTCCTGCCCTTCAAGTCTGAAAAAAAAACCAGGGACAAAGACACCAGGAAATATGGCTGCCTTGTATTTTGCTTGGTTTGAGAAAACCATGTCTGAGTCTTTGCATTAGTTTTTTGGTTTCCATTGGATATCAAAATGAGATCTAAGTGGCTCAGCCTCATCAGGCATCTTCATTTTTCTAGATTTCATTTTCTACTTGACCAAGTCTTCCCACATTTGCTCTTCTTCACCCAACACTTTATCTCCAGTATTTTCTCAAGATATCAAATTGTTTGGAGGTATCAAGGGGCAAACCTGAGGGATCCAAGCCTAAGAGAGAAAAGAAAATGACTATGCCTAAGGACTTGGCCAATCTGGGCAATGGGCAATGTGATTATTATTCTATTTCACTTCCCCAATTCCCTGGGCTCTTCATATGTTACATCTTGTGTGTTGAGTTGAAGGAGCCATTTGGTGGAGCTCTAGGAGGAAGGCTTCCCTGGTGGCTCAGATGGTCTACAATGCGGGAGACCTGGGTTCGATCCCTGGGTTGGGAAGGTTCACTGGAGAAGGAAATGGCAACCCACTCCAGTACTCTTGCCTAGAAAATCCCATGGACAGAGGAACCTGGTGCAGGCTACTGTCCATGGGGTCGCAAAGAGTCGGACACGACTGAGCGACTTCACTTTCGCTTTCACTAGGAGGAAGGACTAGAGACCTCGCATGACTGAATGTAGACAATCTTCTAAGTAAAATCATACACTGTTACATGAGTATGAATTCCAATCAGATGTGACCTGTGACTTTGTCACATATTTGACACTAGAAATCAACCATTTTCCATGCCATTAAATGGCCTTAGACTTTACTGTTTATGTTTGACACTTTTTTTTTCTACTTGGAATAAAAATCAATTAAAAAAAAAGATCCATTTTATAATATTTTCTCATTGCTAAGAAACAGAGCTTATTTTTACTCTTGCACAAAGTCTTTAGCAGCACCTTGTATCATTTACACATTTCCATACTAATGTATCTTTCAGAGTTATTAAATTTTCTTCCATTGAAGAAAATATTTCTTACTATGCTGGGTCTTCCTTGCTGTGCGGGCTTTTCTCTAGTTGCAGTACAGGAGCTTCTCCTTGTGATGGCTTCTCTTCTTATGGGGCACAGTCTATATGGCACGCGGGCTTCAGTAGTTGCAATGCATGGGCTCAGTAGTTGCAGCTCCCAGGCTCTAGAGCACAGGATTTGTAATTGTGCACAGGCTTAGTTGCCCCATGGCATGTGGGATCTTTCAGGATCAGGGATTGAACCTGTGTCTCCTGCATTGGCGGGCAGATTCTTTCCCTTAAGCACAAGGGAAGCCTGAATTTTCTTATATTTTATTCTAGAACACGTTTGTTATATTAGTCGCTGAGTTGTGTCCGACTCTGCGACTCCACAGACTGTAGCCCGCCAGACTTCTCTGTCCATGGAATTCTCCAGGGAAGAAAACTGGAGTGGGTTGCCATTTCCTTCTCAGAGGATCTTCCTGACCCAGGGTTCAAACCCAGGTCTCCTGCACTGCAGGCAGATTCTTTACCATCTGAGCCAAACATGTTTAGGATATTATAATGTCAAAATATATTTTTAGGTCATTCACAATGAGAAGAATGAACCACTTTCAAAATGTCCTTTCTACGCATCATCATCACTTCCCTGTACATAAGTATGTAAGATATGTACTTTTATAAAATAATGTTCAAATTCCCAAGTACTATGTTTGTTAACAAACAAGTTTTTATCATTTATAACTCGTTCAAGCAAGATTTCTGAATTCTTTACTCCTGACATCAGAAAAAGAGAATACCCGTTTTTGTCAATTCTATTGAATATTTTAGCCAAAGTAATCAGGCTAGAAAAATGTATTAAAGGCAGCCAGATTAGAAAAGAAGTAGTAAAATTATCTGTCTTCAGAAATAAAATGCTTACACTTAATATCTAAGAAATCCACAAAAGCAATATAAATGCAGATTAATGAATTTAGCAAATACTATAGGATAGAAAAGCAACTCACAGAAATCACTCATATTTGTAGAAACTAGCAATGAGCAATCTGCAAATGAAGTGTAAAGCAGTTCCATTTGCAATAGCTTCAAAATGAATAATATTCTTAAGACTGTATATAACTGAGGAAATAGAAGCCTAGTACATTGAAAATTACTGACAATTAAGGATGATCTAAATAAATACAAAGATATCCTTTATTCATGGGTTGGAAGACTAAATATTGTCAAGACAGTAGTACTACACCAAGGGGTGCTACAAATTCACTATCATTGCTGTCATTATCGCAAGAACACTCTTTTTGCAGAAATGGAAAAGCTAATCCTAAAATTTCTATGGAATTGCAACTGCCTTCTGTAGCCAAAATAATCTTGAGTGTGAAAAACCAAGCTGGGGGACTGATTTCCATATTAAACCTTGCTAGAAGCCTACAATAATCAAGTCAGTGTGATACCAAAGAAGAATAGACCTTTAGAACAATTAAATAGATTGAGAGTGGAGAATCAACCCATACCCTATGATCAAATGATTTTTGAAAAAGGTGTGTAGGTAATTTAAAGGGCAGAGAATTGTCTAACAAATGGTGCTGAAATAAAAAATGACTTTAGACACCTACTTCACACCATATAAAATAATAAACTCAGTATGTATCCTTCCTCCTAGGGCTCCAGCAAATGGCTGCTCCAACACAACACAGAAGGTCTAACATATGAAGACCCCAGCGAATTTGGAAAATGAGGTAGGATAATGACCACCACGTGAGCTGTTGCCTAGACTGAACAAGTCCTTAGGTATAATCTTTTTTTTTTTTTTTCTTAGGCATGAATTCCCGAGGTTTGCCCCTTGAAACCACAAAGCAATTTGATAGCATGAGAAAATACTGGAGATAAAAGGCTGAGAGAAAAAGAGCAAATGTAGGAAGCCTTGGTCAATTAGAAAAAGAAGTCTGGAAAAGAGAGGATGCCCCATGAGGTTGGATGGCTTACATCTCAGTTTGACATCTAACGGAAAGCATAAATTAAATGCAAATGTCTGAACAGGTTGCATCAAACTGAAGAAAATGCTGGGCAGCCACATTTTCTTATATCTTTGTTCATGGCGTTTTTTGAGACTCGAAGGGCGGGAGAAGGATGCTTGGAGCAGGGCTCCTTGTCGGTCCTGAGAACATACCGCCATCGTGCGGTAATAGTTTGACCGGGCTCAAGCTGTGAGAGGTTCCTCCTTGAGACCCTGGTCTGGCCCATGGAAGAGAAAACAGAACCTGAACTCAAGCCTGGCCTCTCTACCTTTTGCTCTGTGGTCTGGCAGGAGCAGGGATCGTCAGTCAGCTCCGTGAGGGGCCAGGGCCCAGGAGCCAGCCGGCTGCTTCCAGTACATTCCTGATTTTCATTCCCTTGAGCAACTGCAGTCTCCTAGATGTCCTGGCTCACACCACCAAAGTGGTGTGTGCCCATTCTTTCCATACAGGTCCTTCTTGCTCCAAGCCATGGTACTTTGGACATTTGGTCACCCTCAACCCTCAACTCCATCAATGACACCGGCTCTTTAGGGTACTTGGCACTGGCCCGTCCATTGCGCTCTGTTACTCCTGGCACAATGAGCCCAGACCCTACAACACAGGGGTAACCAGGAGGCCTGAACCCCAAAGGGCAGATTTACAAGACAAATGCCCCCGTTTTCCTTGCTTGGCTCTAAGTCCAGCCCACACCGTTAGGAAACTGAGGCCCCGCCTCCCTGTTTCCTGTGGCTGGACTTCCCAGCAGAAGCTGGAGGGCTTCTGAGCCCTGGGCCCTCACTGATCCGATACTAATCCCCGAACCTGACTGTCCACTTTTGGAAAATGAGGTAGGATAAGACCACCACGTGAGCTGTTGCCTAGACTGAACAAGTCCTTAGGTATAATCTTTTTTTTTTTCTTTTCTTAGGCATGAATTCCCGAGGTTTGCCCCTTGAAACCACAAAGCAATTTGATAGCATGAGAAAATACTGGAGATAAAAGGCTGAGAGAAAAAGAGCAAATGTAGGAAGCCTTGGTCAATTAGAAAAAGAAGTCTGGAAAAGAGAGGATGCCCCATGAGGTTGGATGGCTTACATCTCAGTTTGACATCTAACGGAAAGCATAAATTAAATGCAAATGTCTGAACAGGTTGCATCAAACTGAAGAAAATGCTGGGCAGCCACATTTTCTTATATCTTTGTTCATGGCGTTTTTTGAGACTCGAAGGGCGGGAGAAGGATGCTTGGAGCAGGGCTCCTTGTCGGTCCTGAGAACATACCGCCATCGTGCGGTAATAGTTTGACCGGGCTCAAGCTGTGAGAGGTTCCTCCTTGAGACCCTGGTCTGGCCCATGGAAGAGAAAACAGAACCTGAACTCAAGCCTGGCCTCTCTACCTTTTGCTCTGTGGTCTGGCAGGAGCAGGGATCGTCAGTCAGCTCCGTGAGGGGCCAGGGCCCAGGAGCCAGCCGGCTGCTTCCAGTACATTCCTGATTTTCATTCCCTTGAGCAACTGCAGTCTCCTAGATGTCCTGGCTCACACCACCAAAGTGGTGTGTGCCCATTCTTTCCATACAGGTCCTTCTTGCTCCAAGCCATGGTACTTTGGACATTTGGTCACCCTCAACCCTCAACTCCATCAATGACACCGGCTCTTTAGGGTACTTGGCACTGGCCCGTCCATTGCGCTCTGTTACTCCTGGCACAATGAGCCCAGACCCTACAACACAGGGGTAACCAGGAGGCCTGAACCCCAAAGGGCAGATTTACAAGACAAATGCCCCCGTTTTCCTTGCTTGGCTCTAAGTCCAGCCCACACCGTTAGGAAACTGAGGCCCCGCCTCCCTGTTTCCTGTGGCTGGACTTCCCAGCAGAAGCTGGGGGCTTCTGAGCCCTGGGCCCTCACTGATCCGATACTAATCCCCGAACCTGACTGTCCACTGATCCTGCCAGACCACAGAGAAAAAGGTAGAGAGGGGCCAGGCTTGAGTTCAGGTTCTGTTGGTTCTACATTGGTCTGACCTGCCTCCACTGCTAGGCCTTGCAAAGAAGAGCCGCTCACAGCTTGGGCCCGATCAAACTGTTTCCGCACGATGGCGGTACGGTCTCAGAAGACACAAGAGCCCTGCTCCAAGCATTCTTCTCCCGCCCTTCCAGTCTGAAAAAACACTGTGAACAGACAAAGGCAGTAGGAAATATGGCTACTTTGTACTTTCTTGGTTTGAGGAAACCAGCTGCTAGTCTTTTGTTTTTTTTTTTTAAATCATATATGACATTTATTTTATTTTTTAAATATAAATTTATTTATTTTCATTGGAGACTATTATCTTTACATTAGTCTTTTCCTGCATTGGAGAAGTAAATGGCAACCCACTCCAGGGTTCTTGCCTGGAGAATCCCAGGGCCTGAGGAGCCTGGAGCGCTGCAGTCTGTGGGGTCACTCAGAGTCGGACACGACTGAAGCGACTTAGCAGAGATAGAAGTCTTTTCGTATAATTTGTTGTTTCCATTGAATATCAAACTGTGATCTAAGTGACCCAACCTCATCAGGCATCTTCTTTTTTCCAGATTTAAGTCCTTTATGGTCAGGTATGTATAATTAACCTATACTTAATAGTTTAGTATCCAATTACTTTTGTTCCTTTGCAGCTTTAAAATCTTTTTTTAAACTTAAATTTATTTGTTTTAATTGGAGGCTAATTACTTTACAATATTGCATTGGTTTTTCCATACATCAACATGAATCCCCCACAGGTATACACGTGTTCCCCATCCTGAACCCTTCTCCCTCCTCCCTCCCTGTACCATCCCTCTGGGTCATCCCAGTGCACCAGCCAGAAGCATCCAGTATCATGCATGGAACCTGGACTGGCGATTCGTTTCATACATGATATTATGCACGTTTCAATGCCATTCTCCCAAATCATCCCACCCTCTCCCTCTCCCACAGGGTCCAAAAGACTGTTCTATACATCTGTGTTTCTTTTGCTGTCTCGTATACAGGCTTATCGTTACCATCTTTCTAAATTCCATATTTATGGCTTAGAATTCTGTATTGGTGTTTTTACCTACTTTATTTTGGGAGACTCCAAAATCACTGCAGATGGTGACTGCAGCCATGAAATTAAAAGATGCTTACTCCTTGGAAGAAAAGTTATGACCAACCTAGACAGCATATTGAAAAGCAGAGACATTACTTTGCCAGCAAAGGTCCGTCTAGTCAAGGCTATGGTTTTGCCAGTGGTCACATACGGATGTGAGGGTTGGACTGTGAAGAAAGCTGAGCGCCGAAGAATTGATGCTTTTGAACTGTGGTGTTGGAGAAGACTCTTGAGAGGCCCTTGGACTGCAAGGAGATCCAACCAGTCCATTCTGAAGGAGATCAGCCCTGGGATTTCTTTGGAGAGAATGATGCTGAAGCTGAAACTCCAGTACTTTGGCCACCTCATGCGAAGAGTTGACTCTTTGGAAAAGACTCTGATGCTGGGAGGGATTGAGGGCAGTTGGAGAAGGGGACGACAGAGGATGAGATGGCTGGATGGCATCACTGACTCGATGGACGTGAGTCTGAGTGAACTCCAGGAGTTGGTGATGGACAGGGAGGCCTGGCATGCTGCGATTCATGGGATTGCAAAGAGTCGCACTCGACTGAGCAACTGAACTGAACTGAAGAATGTATGATTATAAGTAGGAGATTGGAGTAGGAGATTGCCTGCATTGAGTCACGTGAGGTCTCTGGTCCTTCCTCCCAGGGCTCCACCAAATGGATGCTCCAACACAAGGTCTAACATATGAAGAGCCCAGGGAATTTGGAAAATGCGATAGGATAATAACCACCACGTGGGCTGTTGCCTAGACTGACGAAATCCTTAGGTATATCATTTGTTTTTCTTCTTCCTTTGGCATGAATTCCTGAGGTTTGCCCCTTGACACCTGGAAACAATTTGATATCAAGATAAAATGCTGTGAGAATAAGAGGAAATGTGGGAAACCTTGGTCAAGTACAAAAGGAAATCTGGAAAAGAGAAGGTGCCCGATGAGGTTGGATGGCTTACATCTCAGTTTGACATCTAAGGGAAAGCAAAAATTAAATGCAAATGTCTGAACAGGTTGCATCAAACTGAAGAAAATGGTGGGCAGCCACATTTTCCTATAACTTTGTTCATGGCGTTTTTTGAGACTCGAAGGGCGGGAGAAGAATGCTTGGAGCAGGGCTCCTTGTCTCTTCTGAGACCATGCTGCCATCGTGCGGTAATAGTTTGATCGGGCTCAAGCTGTGAGCTGTTCCTCCTTGAGAACCTGGTCTGGGCAATGGAACAGAAAACAGAAGTTGGTGGTGTGAGCCCATTCTTTCCATACAGGTCCTTCTTGCTCCAAGACATGGTACTTTGGACATTTGGTCACCCTCAACTCCATCAATGACACCGGCTCTTTAGGGTACTTGGCACTGGCCCGTCCACTGCTCTCTGTTGCTCCTGGCACAATGACCCCAGACCCTACAACACAGGGGTAACCTGGAGGCCTGAACCCCAAAGGGCAGATTCACAAGACAAATGCCCCCGTTTTCCTTGCTGGGCTCTAAGTCCAGCCCACACTGACAGGAAACTGAGGCCCCGCCTCCCTCCTTCCGGTGGCTGGACTTCCGTGTAGCCTCTGGAGGGTTCCTGGGCCCTGGGCCCCGGGCCCTCACTGATAGGATGCTAAGCCCAGAACCTGACTGTCCACTGATCCTGCCAGACCCCAGAGACAAAGGTAGAGAGCGGCCAGGCTTGAGTTCAGGTTCTGTTGGCTCTACATTGGTCTGACCTGCCTCCACTGCTAGGCCTTGCAAAGAAGAGCCGCTCACAGTTTGGGACCGATCAAACTCTTTCCGCACGATGGCGGTATGGTCTCAGAACAGAGAAGGAGGCCTGCTCCAAGCAGTCTTCTCCCGCCCTTCCAGTCTGAAAAAACACTGTGAACAGACAAAATCAGTAGGAAATATGGCTACTTGTGTACTTGTAAGGGTTGAGGAAACCAGCTGCTAGTCTTTTCTTTTTTCTTTTTAATCATATATGACATTTATTTTATTTCATTTTTAAATATAAAGTTACTTATTTTAATTGGAGGCTAATTACTTTACAATAGTCTTTTCATATAATTTGTGGTTTCCATTGAATATCAAACTGTGATCTAAGTGACCCAACCTCATCAGGCATCTTCTTTTTTCCAGATTTAAGTCCTTTTTGTTCAGGTATCTATAATTAACCTATACTTGATAGTTTAGTATCCAATTACTTTTGTTCCTTTGCAGCTTTAAAATCTTTTTTTTTAATTTATTTATTTTAATTGGAGGCTAATTACTTTACAATATTGTATGGGTTTTTCCATGCATGAATGTGAATCCCCCATAGGTATACACGTGTTCCCCATCCTGAATCCCCCTCCCTCCTTCCTTCCCATACCATCCCACTGGGTCATCGGAGTGCACCAGCCCGAAGCATCCAGTATCATGCATGGAACCTGGACTGGCGATTCGTTTCATATATGACATTATACACGTTTCAGTGCCATTCTCCCAAATCATCCCACCCTCTCCCACAGAGTCCAAAAGACTGTTATATATATTTGTGTCTCTTTTGCTGTCTCGCATACAGGCTTATCCTTACCATCTTTCTAAATTCCATATTTATGCGTTAGCATACTGTATTGGTGTTTTTACCTACTTTATTTTGGGGGACTCCAAAATCACTGTAGATGGTGACTGAAGCCATGAAATTAAAAGACGCTTACTCCTTGGAAGAAAAGTTATGAGCAACCTAGATAGCATATTGAAAAGCAGAGACATTACTTTGCCAACAAAGGTCCGTCTAGTCAAGGCTATGGTTTTTCCAGTGGTCATGTACGGATGTGAGGATTGGACTGTGAAGATAGCTGAGCGCCGAAGAATTGATGCTTTTGAACTGTGGTGCTGGAGAAGACTCTTGAGAGGCCCTTGGACTGCAAGGCTATCCAACCAGTCTATTCTGAAGGAGATCAGCCCTGGGATTTCTTTGGAGAGAATGATGCTGAAGCTGAAACGCCAGTACTTTGGCCACCTCATGCGAAGAGCTGACTCATTGGAAAAGACTCTGATGCTGGGAGGTAGAATTGATGCTTTTGAACTGTGGTGCTGGAGAAGACTCTTGAGAGGCCCTTGGACTGCAAGGCTATCCAACCAGTCTATTCTGAAGGAGATCAGCCCTGGGATTTCTTTGGAGAGAATGATGCTGAAGCTGAAACGCCAGTACTTTGGCCACCTCATGCGAAGAGCTGACTCATTGGAAAAGACTCTGATGCTGGGAGGTATTGAGGGCAGTTGGAGAAGGGGATGACAGAGGATGAGATGGCTGGATGGCATCACTGACTCGATGGACGCGAGTGTGAGTGAACTCCGGGAGTTGGTGATGGACAGGGTGGCCTGGCGTGCTTCGATTCATGGGTTCGCAAAGAGTCGCACTCGACTGAGCGACTGAACTGAACTGAACTGAACTGAAGAATGTATGATTATAAGTAGGAGATTGGAGTAGGAGATTGCCTGCATTGAGTCACGTGAGGTCTCTGGTCCTTCCTCCCAGGGCTCCACCAAATGGATGCTCCAACACAAGGTCTAACATATGAAGAGCCCAGGGAATTTGGAAAATGCGATAGGATAATAACCACCACGTGGGCTGTTGCCTAGACTGACGAAATCCTTAGGTATATCATTTGTTTTTTCTTGTTCCTTTGGCATGAATTCCTGAGGTTTGCCCCTTGACACCTGGAAACAATTTGATATCAAGATAAAATGCTGTGAGAATAAGAGGAAATGTGGGAAACCTTGGTCAAGTACAAAAGGAAATCTGGAAAAGAGAAGGTGCCCGATGAGGTTGGATGGCTTACATCTCAGTTTGACATCTAAGGGAAAGCAAAAATTAAATGCAAATGTCTGAACAGGTTGCATCAAACTGAAGAAAATGGTGGGCAGCCACATTTTCCTATAACTTTGTTCATGGCGTTTTTTGAGACTCGAAGGGCGGGAGAAGAATGCTTGGAGCAGGGCTCCTTGTCTCTTCTGAGACCATGCTGCCATCGTGCGGTAATAGTTTGATAAATGTCTGAACAGGTTGCATCAAACTGAAGAAAATGGTGGGCAGCCACATTTTCCTATAACTTTGTTCATGGCGTTTTTTGAGACTCGAAGGGCGGGAGAAGAATGCTTGGAGCAGGGCTCCTTGTCTCTTCTGAGACCATGCTGCCATCGTGCGGTAATAGTTTGACCGGGCTCAAGCTGTGAGCTGTTCCTCCTTGAGAATGTTGTCTGGCCAATGGAAGAGAAAACAGAACCTGAACTCAAGCCTGGCCTCTCTACCTTTTGCTCTGTGGTCTGCCAGGAGCAGGGATCGTCAGTCAGCTCCGTGAGGGGCCAGGGCCCAGGAGCCAGCCGGCTGCTTCCAGTACATTCCTGATTTTCATTCCCTTGAGCAACTGCAGTCTCCTAGATGTCCTGGCTCACACCACCAAAGTGGTGTGTGCCCATTCTTTCCATACAGGTCCTTCTTGCTCCAAGACATGGTACTTTGGACATTTGGTCACCCTCAACCCTCAACTCCATCAATGACACCGGCTCTTTAGGGCACTTGGCACTGGCCTGTCCACTGCGCTCTGTTGCTCCTGGCACAATGGGCCCAGAGCCCACAACACAGGGGTAACCAGGAGGCCTGAACCCCAAAGGGCAGATTCACAAGACAAATGCCCCGTTTTCTTTGCCTGGCTCTAAGTCCAGCCCACACTGATAGGAAACTGAGGCCCCGCCTCCCTCCTTCCGGTGGCTGTACTTCCGGGCAGCAGCTGGAGGGCTCCTGGGCTCTGGGCCCTCACTGATCAGATACTAATCTCCGAACCTGACTGTCCACTGATCCTGCCAGACCCCAGAGAAAAAGGTAGAGAGGGGCCAGGCTTGAGTTCAGGTTCTGTTGGTTCTACATTGGTCTGACCTGCTTCCACTGCTAGGCCTTGCAAAGAAGAGCCCCCCACAGCTTGGGCCCGATCAAACTGTTTCCGCAAGATGGCGGTATGGTCTCAGAAGACACAAGAGCCCTGCTCCAAGCATTCTTCTCCCGCCCTTCCAGTCTGAAAAAACACTGTGAACAGACAGAAGGAGTAGGAAATTTGGCTACTTTGTACTTTCTTGGTTTGAGGAAACCAGCTGCTGGTCTTTTTTAAAAAATTATATATGACAATCATTTTATTTTTTAAATGTAAATTTATTGATTTTCATTGGAGGTGAATTACTTTACAATAGTCTTTTCATATAATTTGTGGTTTCCATTGAATATCAAACTGTGATCTAAGTGACCCAACCTCATCAGGCATCTTCTTTTTTCCAGATTAAAGTCCTTTTTGGTCAGGTATGTATAATTAACCTATACTTAATAGTTTAGTATCCAATTACTTTTGTTCCTTTGCAGCTTTAAAAGGTTTTTTTAAAATTTAAATTTATTTATTTTAATTGAAGGCTAATTACTTTACAATATTGTATTGGTTTTTCCATACATCAACATGAATCCCCCACAGGTATACACATGTTCCCTATCCTGAACCCCCCTCCCTCCTCCCTCCCTGTATCATCCCTCTGGGTCATCCCAGTGAGTGCACCAGCCAGAAGCATCCAGTATCATGCATGGAACCTGGACTGGCGATTCGTTTCATACATGATATTATGCACGTTTCAATGCCATTCTCCCGAATCATCTCACCCTCTCCCTCTCCCACAGGGTCCAAAAGACTGTTCTATACATCTGTTTCTCTTTTGCTGTCCTGCATACAGGCTTATCGTTACCATCTTTCTAAATTCCATATTTATGCGTTAGCATTCTGTATTGGTGTTTTTACCTACTTTATTTTGGGAGACTCCAAAATCACTGCAGATGGTGAATGCTGCCATGAAATTAAAAGATGCTTACTCCTTGGCAGAAAAGTTATGAGCAACCNCATGGAAGAGAAAACAGAACCTGAACTCAAGCCTGGCCTCTCTACCTTTTGCTCTGTGGTCTGGCAGGAGCAGGGATGGTCAGTCAGCTCCGTGAGGGGCCAGGGCCCAGGAGCCAGCCGGCTGCTTCCAGTACATTCCTGATTTTCATTCCCTTGAGCAACTGCAGTCTCCTAGATGTCCTGGCTCACACCACCAAAGTGGTGTGTGCCCATTCTTTCCATACAGGTCCTTCTTGCTCCAAGACATGGTACTTTGGACATTTGGTCACCCTCAACCCTCAACTCCATCAATGACACCGGCTCTTTAGGGCACTTGGCACTGGCCCGTCCATTGCGCTCTGTTGCTCCTGGCACAATGGGCCCAGACCCTACAACACAGGGGTAACCGGGAGGCCTGAACCCCAAAGGGCAGATTTACAAGACAAATGCCCCCGTTTTCCTTGCTTGGCTCTAAGTCCAGCCCACACCATTAGGAAACTGAGGCCCCGCCTCCCTGTTTCCTGTGGCTGGACTTCCCAGCAGAAGCTGGAGGGCTCCTGGGCTCTGGGCCCTCACTGATCAGATACTAATCCCCGAAGCCGACTGTCCACTGATCCTGCCAGACCCCAGAGGAAAAGGTAGAGAGGGGCCAGGCTTGAGTTCAGGTTCTGTTGGTTCTACATTGGTCTGACCTGCTTCCACTGCTAGGCCTTGCAAAGAAGAGCTGCCCACAGCTTGGGCCGGATCAACCTGTTTCCGCACGATGGCGGTACGGTCTCAGAAGACACAAGAGCCCTGCTCCAAGCATTCTTCTCCCGCCCTTCCAGTCTGAAAAAACACTGTGAACAGACAAAGGCTGTAGGAAATATGGCTACTTTGTACTTTCTTGGTTTGAGGAAACCAGCTGCTAGTCTTTTGTTTTTTTTTAATCATATATGACAATTATTTAATTTTCTTTTTAAGTATACATTTATTTATTTTAATTGGAGACTAATTACTTTACAATAGTGTTTTCATATAATTTGTGATTTCCATTGAATATCAAACTGTGATCTAAGTGACCCAACCTCATCAGGCATCTTCTTTTTTCCAGATTTAAGCCCTTTTTGGTCAGATATGTATAATTAACGTATACTTAATAGTTTAGTATGAAATTACTTTTGTTCCTTTGAAGGTTTAAAATCTTTTTTTAAATTTAAATTTATTTATTTTAATTGGAGGCTAATTACTTTATAATATTGTATTGGTTTTTCCATACATCAACATGAATCCCCCACAGGTATACACTTGTTCCCTATCCTGAACCCTTCTCCCTCCTCCCTCCCTGTACCATCCCTCTGGGTCATCTCAGTGCACCAGCCAGAAGCATCCAGTATCATGCATGGAACCTGGACTGGCGATTTGTTTCATATATGATATTATACACGTTTCATGCCACTCTCTCAAATCATCTCACCGTCTCCCTCTCCCACAAAGTCCAAAAGACTGTTCTATACATCTGTGTCTCTTTTGCTGTCTCACATACAGGCTTATCATTACCATCTTTCTAAATTCCATATTTATGCGTTAGTATGCAGCATACTGTATTGGTGTTTTTCTTCCTGGCTTGCTTCACTCTGTATAATTGGCTCCGGTTTCATCCATCTCATTAGAACTGATTCAAATGTATTCTTTTTAATGGCTGATTTAATAGTCCACTGTGTATATGTACCACAGCTTTCTTATCCATTCATCTGCTGATGGACATCTATGTTGCTTCCATGTCCTGGTTGTTATTTACAGTGCTGTGATGAACATTGGGGTACATGTGTCTCTTTCAATTCTGGTTTCCTCCATGTGTATGCCCAGCAGTGGGATTGCTGGGTTATAAAGCAGTTCTGTTTCCAGTTTTTCAAGGAATCTCCACACTGTTCTCCATAGTGGCTGTACTAGTTTGCATTCCCACCAACAGTGTAACAGGGTTCCCTTTTCTCCACACCCTCTCCAGCATTTATTCCTTGTAGACTTTTGGATCACAGCTATTCTGACTGGTGTGAAATGGTACCTGATTGTGGTTTTGATTTGCATTTCTCTGATAATGAGTGATATTGAGCATCTTTTCATGTGTTTGTTAGCCATCTGTATGTCTTCTTTGGAGAAATGTATGTTTAGTTCTTTGGCCCATTTTTTCATTGGGTCGTTTATTTTTCTGGAATTGAGCTACAGGAGTTGCTTGTATATTTATGAGATTAGTTGTTTGTCAGTTGCTTCATTTGCTATTATTTTCTCCCATTCAGAAGGCTGTCTTTTCACCTTGCTTATAGTTTCCTTTGTTGTGAAGAAGCTTTTAATTTTAATTAGGTCCCATTTATTTTTGCTTTTATCCTTTGCAGCTTTAAAATATTTATATTATTTTCACAGATTATATCTTAGTACACTGCATTCCCATTATCTTAGATTTATAATTTTCCCTTGGTACTTGTGTTACATTGTAAATTCCAAAGGAAAATAAAAGATTAGAAAACAAAAATAAGGAGTTTCCTGGTAGTCCAGTGGTTAGGATTTAGTGCTCTCACTATTGTGGCTGGGATTCAATCCCTGGTCTGACGGGTATACTAAAATCCTGCAAGCAAAATATATGACTTCCGTCATGGCTCAGTGGTAAAGAATACTTCTGCCAATGCAGGAAACATGGGTTCAAACCCTGGGTTGGGAAGATCCCCTGGAGAAGGAATTGTCAACCCACCCCAGTATTCTTGTCTGAAAATCCCATAGACAGAGGCGCCTTGGCAGTGTGTACAGTCCATAGGGTTGCAAAAGAGTTGGCTAGGACTTAGTAACTAAACTCACACACACACACTCACACACATACACACACTCACACACGTATGTGTGTGAGTGTGTGTGTGTGTATTTATTTATTATTATGGTATTTAAATGTATTTATTTACTTATTATTATGAGATTTAAATATTACCTTTATCTTTGTTCTTTATTTCTTCATATGACTTCAAGTTATTGATTAGTGTCTTTATTTCACCTTGGAGGACTCCCGTTTACATTTCTGTTATGCTAGGTCTTTTAGTAACAAACTTCATTTGTTTTCTTTTCTAGGAATGTCTTAGTTTCTCCTTCATTTTTGAAAGAGTCTAGCTGGATGTGGAATCCTTGGTTGATAGATTTTCTTTTTCTTTTAGAATTTTAAAGGTTTCAGAAGAGAAATCAACTGCAAATTGTATTGAGGCTACTTTGTATATGATAATGTGTATTGATGCTTACAAGATTCTTGCTTCTTGGCTCTTGTAAGTTTGATTATAAACTTCAGTGTGACATTATTTTCCTGGTTTTCATCAGTTCATTGTATTTAGTTTTTTTTTAAATCCCTTTCATATTTAAAGATGTCCATCAAATATCCCCATATTTAGGGGAGTTTATTTAAAGTCTTTTCTAGTATATCCATTGCCTAGCCTTCATTCTACACAACTTTAGTTTATTGCTTTTCCTATAAATGGACATATACCTCTGTTACTTTGGATGTCTCATTTTTAATTGGTGGTGAAAACTGAACATTTTGAAATTTTTGATGTATCAACATGGAAATTAGATTTCCAACACACAGGTTTAGCTGACGGCACTTGTTTTGTGCTGCTTTTTTCTTGTTTAGTGACTTTTCTCAATTATTTTTGTAAAGTCTGTACTTTGTCATGTGTGGTCACTCACGTCTATGTTATGTCAGGTTGGTGATCACTTAGTGTTGTGACAGACTTTGTTTAAACATCTGAAAAATGCTGCCAGTCTTTGCAATTGGATTTGTCTTGAGAACTCTTTCAATGATTATAAAGACTGCTCACAACTCTACCCTTCACTTCCAGCTTGGAAGGAGCCTAAAGAGACACAATTATTTAGGGTCTCAGGCCTCATCTGAATAGTCCTGCAGCCCTGCGTAAGTCTGCAGGTTTCTAATTTCTCCAGTACATGTAAGAACTTTTAAAGTTCCTTCTTCCCCCACATATTTCCTCTCACATCCTTCTCCTTTCTGTGCTTCTCCATTTGTCTACTTCTTGTCCTAAGTATTGTCTATTGCCCCAGGCTTTTCTGGTCATTTCTTGTGCCTTTAAATTGTTTTAGTAAATGCCTTTCTTCAAGACAGCCCAGCGGAGGGAACACTCCAAGGCAGTCAAGACGAAGACAAGCTCTTGCACCAACCTTTCAGGGAGCCTCCAGAGAGGTCAGACTTGACAACCATAGTTCTTTGAGAGTAACTCCCTATTTCCCCCTCCGGAACTCACATCACACACCAGGATGACAAGAGCCATCTTGAAGGTAGTGTGGTTTTTAGGGGGTGGTAGGTGGGGAATTTTGAATGCCACGGTCCTCTCTCACTGCCGAGTAGTCACTTCTTTCTTCACCAAGCCATTGTTGATTGTCTTACGTTTTCAACTAGATCCAGAGCTCTGTAAAATTGGATCCTGACACTTTATCAGCTCCTTTGTTACTTTTATGGAGGGATGGATCAGTGAGTTTCCTACTTCACCATCTTCAGTGACATCATATTTGCCACATGGTTTTACCTTTCTAGAAAGAATCATGCTTCTTCAGAACATACCTGCGACAACATATATATATGAAGAAATAACACAAGGTCATTTAACACTTCTTTGTTTGGTTGGGTGGTTCTGCCTCTGTTCAGGCCCTGTGAATTTCAGGCAGTGGGCCTGTAAACATCTGGGTGAACCGGAGAACTTAGCGAGCACACCTGCTCCTGTCATAATGCTACCTGGAACTGGCTTGTCTTTGATGTCCTGTCGCTGCTGCCATTAAAGATCCACATCCCCTAATACCTGGGTAGCACTGGAAAGCCTACTACCTCTTTTTCCAAAGAGCAGGTACAGGAGACAGATACCCACAAGAGCCTGCCTTTGTCTTTCAGTGGATTTGTCTAATCCTGTCTGCATTGGGTGGGGAACAAGGCCTTACCCATGACTTTCTTGCCTGGACCAGGCAGCTGCTGGCTCAGTTCTAGTCCCCCACTCTCCACACTATACACCAGGATTCCACCAGTGTTCAAGAATCCTGTAAGATCATAGAGAAGAAGGAAGGAAGCCCAGCTTGGGTCCAAGCCTTTCAAATCCCAACATGTGTGCTCTTCTACAACTTTTGGCCTCAAAGCAAGGAAGTTGTAAGGGTTTTTGGTGTTTTGAAACAATTTCCTCATGATGGCAGTAGTGCTCCAGATATGCAGGCAGGCCAGGTCCTTGAGCTCTCATCTTCCACTCAACCAGTCTGAAAAAAACACCGCCAAGAGACAAAGGCACCAGGAAACATGGCTGCCTTGTATTTTGGTGGGTTTTAAGAAAGTTGCTTCGGAGAAGGCAAAGGCACCCCACTCCAGTACTCTTGCCTGGAAAATCCCATGGATGAGGGAGCATGGTGGGCTGCAGTCCATGGGGTCACCAAGAGTCGGACTTGACTGAGCGACTTCACTTTCACTTTTCAGTTTCATGCATTGGAGAAGGAAATGGCAACCCATTCCAGTGTTCTGCTTGGAGAATCCCAGGGAGGGAAGCCATCTATGGGATCGCACAGAGTTGAAGACGACTGAAGCGACTTAGCAGCAGCAGCAGCAAGAAAGTTGCTTGGCTCCTCTGGTGGCACAATGGTATAGAATCTGCATAGCAATCCATGAGATACAGGAGTCACGTGTTCCATCCCTGATTCGGAAAGATTTCCTGGAGTAGAAAATAGCAACCCACTTCAGTATTCTTGCCTGGAGAATGCCATGGACAAGAGAAGTCTGGCTATAGTCCATGTGGTCACAAAGAGTGGGATATGAATGACCATTCAGGAAACTTGCTCATGCTGTTCTCTTGCTTTTCATTTCCACTCATATCAAAACAGACCTAAACTCTGTGTCTCCATCAGTCATCTTCTGCAAGAACTGAATTTCTACCTGACCTAGTTCTGTTCTTCTTCACTCAGATTTACATCCCATGTATTTTTTCAAGGTATTATATAGTCTGCTTCCCAGGGTAAGTCTCAAGGAGGCAGACCTAGGAGAAAAAAGATCATTCCAGAACATGAAGGAAAACAGGGCATTTCTAGGCAACAACTATTCCTGATAATTATTGAGTATTTACAGCATACCAATAAGTATTTCATAGATTTTTGGTAAGAATTCATAGATTGATTCTTCACAGTATCCCTCTGGATGAGTAGAGTGATTCTTGCCACTTAATAAATAAGGAAACATAGCACAGAAATTTTAAAACCTTTTCCAAGGTCACATGGCTAATAATATAGACAAAAGCAGAATAGTCAGACTTCAGCACTCAAACTCTTAAGCACTAGAGAAATAAACTGTAGGCTCAGTTCTGGAGCAGTTTGTGGAAGCCTCCAACTTTTTCTGGTTTTCTTGCATTCTCTAAGACTCAGGTGCAGAGAGGATTCGGGAAATAAGTTCAGTTCCATCTTAGATTCTTGGCATATAGGAACACAGGTAAAAATAAGTCAGATTCTGTTGACCTTGTAATTATTAGTCCACTTGTTTTTCAGGCATAGGAAATGTTCAGTTTCATCTAGGCCTGGGTCTCTTGTGGCTGAAGTGTTTGCAAGATGATTGTTTGTTCTGAGGGCAGTTTAGCAGTATCTGGTATGCTTGTATGTAATGTCATAGACCATGCCAGTTCTGGAGTCCCATGTAGTGTTGGCTAGCTGAATAGACTTACACATCCTAGTGAGGTTACCAAATGGAAAAGAAGACCAAGAAGTATTTGCTAGGTCTGGAAGGAGAAGGCAGCTATAGTAGATTTGCAGCTGATTATTAGGCCTAGATGAAATGCTTAATGGAGTCTTGATATTACCTCAGGTGTCACAAGAGGACAGGCCTATGAAATTCCTTCATCTCCATCCAGCTTTAGTTATGAAGCAAAATCAGAGAATGTTGATTACTATAATGTGATTAGTGGTCTCAGGTCTTAAGAGTATTATGTCTTCCCTTCTTGTGACACTTGAGAGGAGATCAAGATTCCCTCTTGGGTAGATCTTTTTTCTTTAGCTAGCCTAAGTTAGACTGGGCATATTAGCCTCTACTTCTAATTTGCCCCCTTTATTTCTGGGCAATGGGGCTCTCTAATTTTTTCTGACTTGAGACTCAGAACAGTCAAACCAAATGCTGCTGTATTTTCCTTGGAATAGGCTTGTCCATCATTCTTTAATACTTTAGCCGAAGGAACTGAAGCCCCGTAGCATAGGGACACCATATGAAAGTGTGTTAACTCTGCTTGCAAGGGGCAAGAACAGGGGACAAATGTATACAGAAGCTTACATTAGTCTTTGTGCGAGTTCTACTAGTCTAGCCTATTTTGGAAGGAAACCTAACCCCCACCCTAGAACTTTCTGTACATTGACCTCCTGGTGAAAGTGAAAGTGTTAGTCGTTCAGTCCAGACTCTTTGAGACCCCGTGGACTGTAGTCCACCAGGCTCCTCTGTCCATAGACTTCTCCAGGCAAGACTACTGGAATGTGTAGCCAGTCTCTTCTCCAGGGGATCTTCCTGACCCAGGGACTGAACCCAGGTCTCCTGCATGCAGGCAGTTTCTTTACCAAGTGAGGTATGACGTGTGGCACCTGGCTTACTCCAGGCCCCCTCACCCTGCAGATTCTAGGCCAAGATGCTCCCAACATCCAGGTCTCTGGTAAGGCTTTAGAAAAGAAAGCAAGGAGGTCCAGTTGAGGGCCCAAGCCTGTTATACCTTCTCATAGGTCTGATATTCTTTGACTAGTAGAACTTACAAGGACAATGTAACAACTTAGGATGTTTTGAAACTGTTTCCGCACGATGGCAGTAGTGCTCCAGCCATGTCAATAGACCCTGTCCTTAGCTCTCTTTTCCCGCCCTTCCAATTTGAAAAAACTTCAGAAAGAAACAAAAGAAGCAAGATAGCAGTTTGTTCAATTTGAGGAAACTTGCTCAAGCAGGTACACTTTTGCATTTTGGTTTTCCATGAAATCAAACTGAGGCCTAAAACCACTCACCCTCATCAGACATCTTGTTCTTTCAGAAATTATATCTACTTAGCCTAAGCATTTCTTGTTTTCTTCATTCAGCATTTTCATATTCAGTATTTTCCGTTGGTACCAAGTTTTATGTCTCAAGGGATCATTCTAACTTATCCAAATTTAAAAGAAAAAGAAATGCTGGAAGTTCAACGTGTAGAAGAGGATACTCCCTAGCCATACAGCTAATCTCTGAGGCTTTCAGAGATTCTGAGTCCATTTTTTGTCTCAGCAGTCATACCCGTTTTTTTTTGTTTTTTTGTTTCCAAACTAACCCTTTTCTAAGCCCAATAGTAAGGCCTATTTAGTGCTCTTTATTCAAAACAATGCCTCAGATGCAGTGACACACTTTTATACACTTCTTTCATAAAAGACTTTTTTTTAATATAGTGTATGCTTATTGTTGACTCGTTGGAAAAGACTGATGCTGGTACGGATTGGGGGCAGGAGGAGAAGGGGACGACAGAGGATGAGATGGTTTGATGACATCACCGACTCGATGGACAGGAGTTTGGGTGAACTCTGGGAGTTGGTGATGGACAGGGAGGCCTGCGTGCTGCGATTCATGGCGTTGCAAAGAGTCGGACACGACTGAGTGACTGAACTGAACTGATGCTTATTGTTGGCCTCATTTAAGACTGCAGTAGAAGTAGTTTCACATGTCATTGAATAACCTTTTCCTTTTATATATCTTAAGATTTTTACTTTATTATTTATTGATATGTTTTTTACTATTTTTCAGTAGAAAATGCCCTTTTGTTTGTAAAAGAATTGAGGAAATAAAGAAATGTTCTTAAAAAAAGAAAATCACAAATATAAATGGACTATGTCAAAATAAGCACTGATTAAATTTATGGATATTCGCTTCTGATTCTTTTGCTTTACACATACACCAATCTTAGGTTCTTGTAGAACACAAGAGAACTGAATTAGTTAATAAACATAAATTACTTACTAACTATATAATGTTACATTTCCCTACTTAGAGAATGAGGTTTATTTAAAATTTTTTTGAAGTATTTATATAAATTCGTTATTTGCTTGGCCCCAAAATCATGTAATATATTAAAACTGTTAGTATCTTGTAGTCCACATTGTCTATTGTCCAGTAATTTTACGAATAATGCTGCTGCTGCTGCTGCTAAGTCGCTTCACTCGTGTCCGACTCTGCGACCTCATAGACGGCAGGCCATCAGGCTCCCCTGTCCCTGGGATTCTCCTGGCAAGAGCACTGGAGTGAGGTGCCATTGCCTTCTCTGTTACAAATAATGAAAAGTTACCAAATCTTATCTAATTTGAAATTAGGAAGCACATTTTTTCCTTTGACTCAAATAGAAAAGAAAAAGGTAATTGATATAACATCCATGAAGGAATTAAAGAAGGAAGACATGAAATCACATTCTATTCTTTCTGTAGATGTTTTACACAAAAGGAAGCTTTCATCTATAAATGCCTTTGTAATGTTTTTAATTAAAGAAAGACTATCAAAAAGAATGAGTTCATTTTACTAAATATTATGAAACAACAAAAACATTCTCTTTGAAAGGAAAGATTGAGTCAATCATTATAAAAATAATTCAAGGAAGTAGAAAGCCAAAAATTCAATAGAAATAATAAATTCTAGACTCTTTGAAAACATCAATAATAAATATCAACCTATTCTGTTTGATTGAGAAAGAAAATGATTATCAACAAAAGGGGACCACATCAAGACACATGGAAATTAAGATGGCAAAAGCTAAAGATAAAGAGAGACTATTAAAAGCAACAAGGAAGGGTGAAGCAACAAATCACAAAGTAGAGAATACTCATAAGGCCATCCACTGACTTTTCAGCAGAAATTCTGCAGAACAGAATACAGTGGCATGATATATTTAAAGTGATTAAAGGGAAAAGCCTACAATCAAGAATACTCTACCAAGCAAGGCTCCTATTGAGATTTGATAGGGAGATCAACAGTTTCACAGACAAGTGAAAACTAAGAGTTCAGCACCATCAAACAAACTTTACAAGAAACGTGAAAGGAAATTGACTAAATGAAAAAGAAAAGGAAAAACTAGAAACATGACAATCATGAAATGAAAAACTTCACCAATAAAGGCAAACATACAGTACACATAGTAAATCATCTATGCAGAAAGCTAGCAGGAAAGATAAAAGACAAATTAGCAAAATCATCTATATCCACAATAACCAAGTTAGAGATACACAAGACAACTAAATGTAAAATATGATATCAAAAACAGTAATCATGAGGGGAGAGGAATACAAACACATGTTTGTTACAGTGCATTTGAAATTAGGAAAATGGAACTTAAAACATATATATGTATATATATTCACATCTAGCTATATAAAAACCTTATGGTAACCACAAATCAAAAGCCTATGATAGATAAATATATTAAAAGAAGGAATCCACAGGTAGTCATCAAATCACAAGAGAAGAGAACAAAAGTGAAAGACCTACATAAATAACTCCCAAACAATTAACAAAATGGTAATAAGTACATATCAATAATTGCCTTAAATGTAAATAGATGCTTCAGTTAAAAGACACAGAATGGTTGAATGGATACAGAAACAAGACCTGTATTATGCTGCCAAGAGTAGACTCACTTCATATCTAAAGACACTGAAAAGACTGAAAATGAAGGGATGGAAAAACAATCCATGTAAATGGAAAGCGAAAGTAGACTTACATCAGTCAACATAATAGAATAATAAAGATGATTACAAGAGCAAATGGACAGTATATAATGAAGGGATCAATCCAAGAAGAAGATATAACAATTACAAATATATATATATATATATATATAAATATGTACCCAACATAGGAGCACCTAATTACATAAAGCACATGTTATAAAGGGAGAAATCCCCAGTAACACAATAATAGTGGGGAGACTTTAACATTCCACTTACATTAATGGACACATCATCCAGACAGAAAATCAATAAGGAAACACTGGACTCAAATGACACATTAGGCCAAATGGACTTAAGAGGTATAGAACATTCCATCCAGAAGCAGCAGAATACACATTCTTTTCAGGTGCACATGGAACATTCCTAGGATCATATGTTAGGCCAGACAATTTAAGAATTTATTTAAACCTCAATAAATTTAAGAAAACTGAAATCACATTAAGCATAATTTCTGTACTACAAAGCTATAAGACTAGAAATAAATTATAAGAAAAAAACTGCAAAAACATAAATGCATGGGAACTAAACAATATGCTACTAAATGGATCATGAAGCAATGAAAAAAAGACATCAAACGACATGTGGAAACCTATGAAAACACACTGACCAAAAACCTATGGATGTAGCAAACAGTTCCGAGAGGGAAGCTTATGATGATACAAGCCTACCTCAGGAAACAAGAGAAAACTCAAAACCTTCCACCTAAAGGAAAAAGAACAAACAAAACTCAAAGTTAGAAAGAAAGAAATCATAAAGATCAGAGCAGAAATAAGTGAATTAGAGATTTAAAAAAATAGAAATGGTCAGGTTCTTTGAGAAGATAAGCAAAATGATTAACCTTCAGCAAGACTCTGCAAGAAAAAAGAGAAAGGGACCAAATAAATACAATTAAAAATGAAAAAGGAAAGTTAAAAATAACACTACAGATGTACAAAGGATTATAAGAGACTGCTTCCAACAACTATATGCCAATAAAATGGACAAACTAGAAGAAGCGGACAAATTCCTAGAAATGTCCAGTCTCCCAAGCTGAACCAGGAAGAAATACATAGTATGCACAGACCAATTGCCATTCCTGAAATTGAATCAATACTCAATAAGCAGAATACCAGGACCAGATGGCTTCACGAGTGAGTTCTAGCAAACATTTAGAGAAGCGTTAACACCTATCCCTCTGAAATTATTCCAAAAAATTGCAAAGGAAAGAATACTTTTGAATTCATTCTATGAAAACAGCATCATCCTCATATCAAACTCAGAAAAAAAGAAATTATACACCAAATATCAATGATGAATGTAATGTAAAGTTAACAAAATAGTAGCAAACCAAATCCAACAATACATTAAAAGGATCATTTACCCTGATCAAAGGGGATTTAATCCAGCAATGCAAGGATGAGTCAGTATATGCAAATCAATGTGACACACTACCTTAACAAAGTGAAGAATAAAAATGTGTGATAACAGAGGCAGAAAAGTTTTTTTTTACATAATTCAATATTTATGTACAATAAAGTCTCCACAAATTCTGTATAGAGGGAACATACCTTAATATAATAAAGGCCACATATGATAAACCCATTGGTAACATCATACTTAATGATGAAGTGCTGAAAGTATTTTCTCTAAGATGAGGATCAGGATAAGGATGCTCACTCATGCCACTTTTATTCAAGATAGTTTTGGAAGTCCTAGCTGTGGCAGTCAGAGAAGAAAAATAAAAGGAATCCAAATTGAAAAGGAAGAAGTTGAAATGTCACTGAAATAATGATACTATACATGAAAAATTCTAAACATGCCACAAAAACCTACCAAAGCACATCAATAAATTCAGTGAAGTTTCAAGATACAAATGTAATATGCTTTAAATCTGTTACATTTCTAAATACTAACAACAAACTTCAAGAAAGAAACGTTAAGGAAACAATCCATTTTCAATTGTGTCAATAGAATAAAATACCTAGGAAATAGAACTCCAAAAACTGTAAGACACTAATGAAAGAAATTGAAGATGGTAGAAAAGGATGGAAAGATATACTGTGTTCATGGTTTAGAAGAATTGATGTTGTTAAAATGATCATACTACCCAATGCAATCTATAGATTCAGTATAATCCCTATCGAATGCCAGTGGAATTATTTGCAGGACTAGAACAAATAATTGAAAATATCTATGAATATAAAGTAGCCAAGCAGTCTTTAGAAAGAAGAACAGAGCTGGAAGAATCATGTTCCCTGATTTCAGATGACACTACAAATATATAGTAATCAAAATAGCTTAGTACTGGCACAAAAACAGAACAATGGAACAGAATAGAGACCCAGAAATAAACACACACACTTGTGGTCAATTAATCTGTCAAAAGAGACAATAATATAAAATAGAGAAAAGACAGACTCTTCAGTAAGTGATGGTAGGAAAACTGGAAAAGTTTGTTACATGTAAAAGAGTGTAATTAAAACATTTTCCACACCATATACAGAAATAAACCCCAAATGGATTAAAGATCTAAATGTAAGACCAGAAACCATAAGATCCCTGTGTAGATGTAATCATAGGCAGAACATTCTTTGACATAAATCATACGGATTTTTTTGATCTGTCTACTAAATTAAAGGAAGTAAAAGCAAAAATACACAAATGGAACCTAGTCAGATATAAAACTTTTGCACAGCAAAGAAAACCCTGAACCAAATGAAAAGATAGCCTACTGAATCAGAGAAAATATTTGCTATTGATATGACCAATAACTTCATGGCAAATAGATGGGGAAACAATGGAAACAGTGAGAGACTTTATTTTTTTGGGGGGTGGGCTCCAAAATCAGTGCAGATGGTGACTGCAGCCATGATAAAAGATGCTTGCTCCTTGGAAGAAAAGCTATGACCAACCTAGACAGCATATTAAAAAGCAGAGACATTACTTTGCCAACAGAGGTCTGTCTGGTCAAGTAGTCATGTATAGATGTGAGAGCTGGACTATAAAGAAAGCTGAGTGCTGAAGAATTGATGCTTTTGAGCTGTGGTGTTGGAGAAGATTCTTGAGAGTCCCTTGGACTGCAAGGAGATCAAACCAGTCAATCATTAAGGAAATCAGTCCTGAATATTCACTGGATGCTGAAACTCCAATACTTTGGCCACCTGATGCAAATAACTGAGTCACTGTAAAAGAGCCTGATGCTGGGAAGGATTGAAGCTGGGGGAGAAGGGGACGACAGAGGACGAAATGGTTGGATGGCCAACTCTATGGACATGAGTTTGAGCAAGCTCTGGGAGTTGGTGATGGACAGGGAAGCCTGGTGTGCTGCAATCCATGGGGTTGCAAAGAGTTGGACATGACTGAGCGACTGAACTGATGACCAATAAGCATTAATATCTAGCATATATAAACACCTCATACAACTCAATGTCAAATAAATAAATAATTGGATTTAAAAATGAGCAGAAGACCTGAATAGACATTTTCCCAAAGAACACATACAGATGGCCAACATGCCCATGGAGAGATGCTCAATATTATTAATCATCAGAGAAATGCAAATTCTCTGATGAGATACCACAATGAGATATCACCACACATCTGTTAGAATGGCTGTTATCAAAAAGAACACAAATAACAAATGTTGCCAAGGATGTAGAGAAATAAGAACTCTCATACACTGTTTCTGGGAATGTAAACTGATGCAGACTCTGGAAAACAGTATAGTTTATGAAAAAACTAAAAATAAAACCATATGACTCAGTAATTTATTCCTGGGCATTTATCCAAAAAAAGTGAAAATACTAATTCAAAAATATACATGCACTCCAGTGTTCTAGCACCATTATTTACAGTTGCCAACATATAGATGCAACCCAAATGCTCATCAACACATGAATGGACAAAGGAGGTGTGCCTTACACACACACAGTGGATTACCACTCACTCATAAAAAAGAATGAAAATTTGCCATTTTCAGTAACATGGATGGACTGGAGGGTATCATGCTAATTGAGATAAGTCAGGCAATGACAAAATAATGTGTATCACCTATATATGGACTCTAAAAATGAAAACTAGTGATTATAACAAAAAGGAATACAGATGTAGAGGAGAAATTAGTACCAGTGCAGAGAGGGAAAGGGTAAGGGACAAGACAGGAGTAGGGGATTAAGAGGTACAAACTACTATGTATAAAATAAATAAGCTACAATGATATATTATACAACATAGGGAATATAGTCAATATTTTATAAGGATTATAAATGGAGTATAACCTTTAGTAATTGAAGCACTATGTTGTACATATGTAACATAATATTCTACATCAACCATATCTCAAGAAAAGATAAACAGAGACAATAGCCAATAGGTATATGAAAACATGCTCACCATCACTAATCTTTAGGGAAATGCAAATTAGACCCACAATAAGATATCACCTCACATCTGTGAGGATGGCTGTTTTCAAAAAGACAACATGGTGGACTGCAAAACTACCTTTCTCTCTCTACTTTAATCTACAACCATTAAAACATTCACAATTTAAGATGCTTTTGCCCAACACAACAGGAAGCCAGAGAATTGCACACATCTGTACATCTAAAGGTACATACACTGGAACATGGAGAGGAGGCAGAACCCGAGGAACAGGGAAGCTGGTGCCTGTAATCGCAGCCCTCTGAAAACAGCAGATGAATCTGTGTCTTTAGAGAAGCCAGTGTCAACAGGGAAGGCAGTGCATAAGACTCTAGCCTCCCAAGGGTTACAGGTAACTGGGGAGCCATGGCAGTGGGGACTGGGACGCCATCCCTCCAGTTTCTAAGACACACACAACCCTAGCCCCTAAACCGCCATCCGCAGAGGTGGATACCACAAACCTTAGGCCAGACATGGTAGAGACGCTTGTCTGATCCTGTCTCCTCCCTCACTGACTCCCTTCCCCCATGGTACAGCTTGCAAATCAGGGGATCCTGGGCATAAAAGGAGAGCCCACAATCCCTGTGATGACAGTGCTCTGGCAGAATCAAGACAACAAAGACCTTGGAGGCACAAGAAGCAACAACAAGGGTATGGAGCCACACTTCTAACAAAGACATTGAAGGCTGGAAAGTCAACTCTCAAGTATAACCAGAAGCAGCACAGGTAAGAGAAACAAAAACTTGTGTTACATTGCCACTTACTGGGAAGCAAATAACTCTTAACTTCTAATGTATCATTTAACTTCAGATGTATTGGCAAGGGAACAATTCATCAAGTACCAGGAAGAATCACAGTAACACTATACCACCGAAAGAAAATGACATTGCTCCAGAAACCATACTTAAAGTCATGGAATATTGTGATCTGAGAGAGAACTTAAAATACCTGTCATGAAGAAACCCAACAAACTACAAGAAAACCCAGAAAGGTAGTTTAATGAGCTCAAAATCAACAAACAGAAGGAATACTTTACCAAAGAGATTGAAACTCTGAAACAACAAACAAGTTCTGGAACTGAAGAATGTAATAAGGTGAAGAATACACTAGAAATCATTTGAAATAGAGCCGACCATATGGAAGGGAGAATTAGCAAGGTCAAAGATAGAAATCCAGAAATAATACAAGTAGAAGAGATAAGCTATTTTAAAGTGAGGGATTTCTATATAAGCTATCTGACTTTTTATGAAGGAGAATATTTTGTACTGGGTATCGCAGAAGAAAAGAGGGAGAAGGGAGCAGAGAGTTTGTTTAAAGAAGTAATGACTGAGAACTTTTGAAGCTTGGGGAAGGAGCTAGATACACAAGTTTATGAAGCTAAGAGAACATCTAATTACTCAATGCAAAAAGGCCTTCAAAACATGTCATATTGAAACTGTCAAAAGTCAGTGGATTTTAAAGGCAGCCAGAGAAAAAAAAGATGGTAGACTACAAAGGAATCTCTGTTAGGCTATCTGCAGAAGCTATAGACCAAGAAGGAATAGAATGACATTCTCATAATACTGAAAAATAAAAGCTGTCACCGAAGAATACTCTATCCAGCAAAGTTATCATTCAGTATGATGGAGAAATGAAAACTTTCTCAGACAACAAAAGCATAGGTAATTCATCAATGCCGACCTGCCTCACACGACATAGTGAAAGGAGTTCTTCTACCAGAAGCAAAAAGACAAAAAATATACAAACATTGAGTAAGATGATAGGTAGGCAGAATCTGAAAGTTGAAACTCTTTATCAGAGTTTCAAAAAAAAACTTATTGTTTTTTTTTTTTAGCACTTTAGAATAGTATAAAGGTTAAAGGGGAGGAAAGGACAAAAAACTGTAGCTACCTCAATTTGGTAACAGACTCATAACTTAAAAAGGGATAATTTGAGACAACAAAAATGCAAAAGGGGAAGAAAAAATGGTTGGAACCCATATAGATAAGTGAAGATGCTATCAACAGAAAAGGGACTATTTTATCTATGAGATATTTTAAACTAAATTCATAGGTGAAGGTGAAGTTGCTCAGTCATGTCCGACTCTTTGCGACCCCGTGGACTGTAACCTACTAGGCTTCTCCATCCATGGGATTCTCCAGGCAAGAATAGTGGAGTGGATTGCCATTTCCTTCTCCAGGGGATCTTCCCGACCCAGGGATTGAACCCAGGTCTCCCGCATTGGAGGCAGATGCTTTAACCTCTGAGCCGCAAAACAAATCTAGAACAGAGACAGGAAACATACAAAAGACAAATCTGAGTTAAAACATCATGGAAAACCACCAAACCAAAATGGCAGACAGAAAAAAAGGAAAAAGAACAACTGAGATACAGTGTAACCAGAAAGCAAAAATAAAATGTTAGTACTAAGTCCTTATCTACCAGCAATTACTCTAAATGTAAATGGATTGAATCCACCAATCAAGAGACATGGAGTAGTTGAATGAATTTAAAAATAAGACCTAACTATTAATACATGCTGCCTCCAGGAGACATTGACAGCAACACAATAATAACAAGGGACTTTACCCCCACTCCCCAACTTACATCAGTGGACAGATCATCCAGATAGAAAATCAGCAAGGAAACAGTGGCCTGAAAGAAATATTAGATCAGATGGATGTGATAGATTTGCACAGAGCGTCCCATCCAAATGCATCAGAATGCACTTTCTTCTCAAGCACACATGGAACATTTTAAAGTATAGATCATATGTTTGGACACAGAACAATATCAGTACATTTAAGAATACTGAAATTGCATCAAGCACCTTTTACAAGCACAGTGATATGAAACTAGAAATCAGCTATGAGAAGAAAGCTGGAAGAAATCATAAATAGGTGGAGACTGGACAACATGATACCAAACAACTATTGGGTTAATAAAGAATTTAAAGGAGAAATTAACAAGTTCCCAAATATAAGCCAAAATGAAAATACAGTATACCAATATCTATGGGATCCAGCAACAGTGGTACTAAGAAGTAAGTTTATAGTAATATGGGCCTACCTCAAGAAACAAGAAAAATATCAAATAAATGATTAATTTTAAACCTAGAGGAACTATAAAAAGAAGACGAAACCTAAAGCTAATAGAAGGAGTGAAATAATAAAAATCAGAGTGGATCAATGAAATGAAGAGCTGGTTCTTTGAGAAGATAAAATTGACAAACCTTTATCTAGATTCACTAAGAAAAAAGAGATAGCTCTAGTAAATAAGATCAGAAATGAAAGAGAATCAATAATAGTGGATACAACAGAAGTAGAAAGGAGTTTTAGAGAATACTAGGAACAACTGTATGTCAACAAATTGTACAATGTAGAAGAAATGGGCAAATTCTTATAATCATACAATCTTCCAAGACTGAATCATGAAGAAATAGAAAATCTGAAGAGTTGTATCACTGATCAATATGACTTCACAGAAATTGAAATAGTAATCAAAATCTCCCCTCAAACAATAGTCCAGGACCAGAGAGCTTCACAGGTGAATTATACCAAACATTCAAAGACAATTTAATGCCTATCCTTCTCAAACTATTTCAAAAGAATTGAAGAGAAAGGAATGATTCCAAAGTCTTTCTATGAGATAAGCATTAACCTGATACCCAAACCAGATAAAGAATTGCAAAAAGAAAAAAATTACAGGCCAGTATCTGTGATGAATGTAGATGCAAAGATCCTCAACAAAATAGTAGCAAATTAAGCAAAAATTCATTGATAGGTTCATACACCAATATTAAGTGGGATTTATTCCAGAACTGAAGAATGGTTCAATATCTGCAACTCAATCAACATGATACATTACATTAAAAAAATGAAGGACAAAAACCATATGATCATCTGAATTAGATGCAGAAAAGGCAATTGACAAAATTTTATGATAAAAACTCTCAATCAAGTAGGTATAGAAAGGACTTATCTCAACATAAGAAAGTCCATATACAACAAACCATAACTAAACCCTAAAACTCCACCAAAAAGCTATTAGAACCAACCAATTCAGTAACATTTCAGTATGCAAAAATCAATATATAAAGTTCTTTTGAAATTTTTATGCCTATAGTGAACTATGAAAAAGAGAAGTTAAGAAAGCATACCATTCACAATTGCAACACAAAGAATAAAATATCTGGGAATAAATTTAACCATGGAGGTTGAAAACCTATACACTGAAAACTATAAGACATTGTTGAAAGAAATTGAAGAAGGCACAAATAAATGGAAAGATATCCACACTCATGAATTTGAAGAATTAACATTGTCAAAATATTCATATACCTAAAGCAATATACATATTCAATACAATTTCTACCAAAATCCCCAAAACGTATTTCATAGAAATAGAACTATTTCTATGGAGCTAAATAGAACTATTTCCAATAGAACTAAAATTTCTATGGAACCACAAAAGATCCTATATAACAATTCTGAGGGGAAAAAAAAGAACAAATTTGGAGGTATCACACTCTTTCAAAGCCATAAAAATCAAAACAGCATGGTATTACCAGAAAAACAGATACATATATCAATGGGACAAAATTGAGAGTCCAGAAATAAACCCATGTATTTGTATGGAAAATTAATCTAGGACAAAGGAGCAAAGAACATGTAATGGAAAAAGGCCAGTGTCTTCAGGAGGTTGTCTAGCAAAACTGTAGAGTCATGCAAAAAAAATGAAGCTCAACTACTGTCTCATATACAAAAGTCAACTGATATCATATAATATTTACCTTTCCCTGGCTGACTTGCTTCACTTAGTATAATAATCTCTAGCTCCATCCATGTTGCTGAAAATGGCATTTTTAATGGCTGTGTAATATTCCATTGTATTCATATACCATATATTTATCCCTTCATCTGTTGATGGACACTTAGGTTGCTTACATGTTTTGTCTATTGTAAAAGGTGCTGCCACAAACATTGAGGTGCATGAGTTTTCTCTGGATATATGTATCAGAAATGAGAAAGGGGTAATTATAACAGATACCACAGAAATACAAAGAATCATAAGAGAGTACTACAAGCAACTACATCCCAATAAAATGAACAACCTAGAAGAAATGGACAGCTTCTTAGAAAGGTATAATTTCCCAGGAAGAAACAGAAAATATAAACAAACTTATTATTAATACTAAAATTGAATCTGTAACTTAAAAACTCCCAACAAAAGTCTAGGGACAGATGGCTTCACAGGTGAATTTTACCAAACATTTAGAGGAGAGTTAACACCTATCCTTCTAAAACTATTTCAAAATATTGCAGAGGAAAGAACACTTCTGAACTCATTTTATGAGGTCACCGTTACTCTGATACCTAAACCAGACAAAGATAGCACACAAAAAAGAAAACTATGGGCCAATATCAGTGATTAACATAGATGCAAAAATCCTCAAGAAAGTACCAGCAAACCAAATCCAGCAATACATTAAAAGAATCATACACCATAATCAAGTGGGATTTATCCCAGGGCTGCAAGGATTTTTCAATATCTGTAAATCAATCAGTGTGATACACCACATTAACAGGTTAAAGTATAAAAACCACATGATCACCTCAATAGATGCAGAAAAAGCTTTTGGTAAAATTCTACATCTATTTATGATAAAAACTCTCCAGAAAGTGGGCATAGAGGGAACATACCTCAACATAGTAAAGATAAATGGAAGAAAAACCCACAGCTAACATCATGCTCAACAGTGAAAAGCTGAAAGCATTGTCAAGTATTATTCACAATAGCCAAATGGTAGAAGCAACCCAAATGTCCACTGACAGATTTACCCAAACCAGATAAAGACATTGCAAAAAGAAAAAAATTACAGGCCAGTATCTGTGATGAATGTAGATGCAAAGATCCTCAACAAAATAGTAGCAAATTAAGCAAAAATTCATTGATAGGTTCATACACCAATATTAAGTGGGATTTATTCCAGAACTGAAGAATGGTTCAATATCTGCAACTCAATCAACATGATACATTACATTAAAAAAATGAAGGACAAAAACCATATGATCATCTGAATTAGATGCAGAAAAGGCAATTGACAAAATTTTATGATAAAAACTCTCAATCAAGTAGGTATAGAAAGGACTTATCTCAACATAAGAAAGTCCATATACAACAAACCATAACTAAACCCTAAAACTCCACCAAAAAGCTATTAGAACCAACCAATTCAGTAACATTTCAGTATGCAAAAATCAATATATAAAGTTCTTTTGAAATTTTTATGCCTATAGTGAACTATGAAAAAGAGAAGTTAAGAAAGCATACCATTCACAATTGCAACACAAAGAATAAAATATCTGGGAATAAATTTAACCATGGAGGTTGAAAACCTATACACTGAAAACTATAAGACATTGTTGAAAGAAATTGAAGAAGGCACAAATAAATGGAAAGATATCCACACTCATGAATTTGAAGAATTAACATTGTCAAAATATTCATATACCTAAAGCAATATACATATTCAATACAATTTCTACCAAAATCCCCAAAACGTATTTCATAGAAATAGAACTATTTCTATGGAGCTAAATAGAACTATTTCCAATAGAACTAAAATTTCTATGGAACCACAAAAGATCCTATATAACAATTCTGAGGGGAAAAAAAAGAACAAATTTGGAGGTATCACACTCTTTCAAAGCCATAAAAATCAAAACAGCATGGTATTACCAGAAAAACAGATACATATATCAATGGGACAAAATTGAGAGTCCAGAAATAAACCCATGTATTTGTATGGAAAATTAATCTAGGACAAAGGAGCAAAGAACATGTAATGGAAAAAGGCCAGTGTCTTCAGGAGGTTGTACTAGCAAAACTGTAGAGTCATGCAAAAAAAATGAAGCTCAACTACTGTCTCATATACAAAAGTCAACTGATATCATATAATATTTACCTTTCCCTGGCTGACTTGCTTCACTTAGTATAATAATCTCTAGCTCCATCCATGTTGCTGAAAATGGCATTTTTAATGGCTGTGTAATATTCCATTGTATTCATATACCATATATTTATCCCTTCATCTGTTGATGGACACTTAGGTTGCTTACATGTTTTGTCTATTGTAAAAGGTGCTGCCACAAACATTGAGGTGCATGAGTTTTCTCTGGATATATGTATCAGAAATGAGAAAGGGGTAATTATAACAGATACCACAGAAATACAAAGAATCATAAGAGAGTACTACAAGCAACTACATCCCAATAAAATGAACAACCTAGAAGAAATGGACAGCTTCTTAGAAAGGTATAATTTCCCAGGAAGAAACAGAAAATATAAACAAACTTATTATTAATACTAAAATTGAATCTGTAACTTAAAAACTCCCAACAAAAGTCTAGGGACAGATGGCTTCACAGGTGAATTTTACCAAACATTTAGAGGAGAGTTAACACCTATCCTTCTAAAACTATTTCAAAATATTGCAGAGGAAAGAACACTTCTGAACTCATTTTATGAGGTCACCGTTACTCTGATACCTAAACCAGACAAAGATAGCACACAAAAAAGAAAACTATGGGCCAATATCAGTGATTAACATAGATGCAAAAATCCTCAAGAAAGTACCAGCAAACCAAATCCAGCAATACATTAAAAGAATCATACACCATAATCAAGTGGGATTTATCCCAGGGCTGCAAGGATTTTTCAATATCTGTAAATCAATCAGTGTGATACACCACATTAACAGGTTAAAGTATAAAAACCACATGATCACCTCAATAGATGCAGAAAAAGCTTTTGGTAAAATTCTACATCTATTTATGATAAAAACTCTCCAGAAAGTGGGCATAGAGGGAACATACCTCAACATAGTAAAGATAAATGGAATGAAAAACCCACAGCTAACATCATGCTCAACAGTGAAAAGCTGAAAGCATTGTCAAGTATTATTCACAATAGCCAAATGGTAGAAGCAACCCAAATGTCCACTGACAGATATACACATAATGGAATATTATTCAGCCCAGACTTAAAAAGGAAGAAAATTTTGAGATGTGCTATCATATGGATGAAACCTGTAGACATTGCGCTAAGTCACATAAAGGTCACAGGATTTCCCTGGTGGTCCATTGGTTAAGAATCCAGGTGCTCATGCAGGGGACACGGGTTTGATCCCGGGTCCGGGAAGATTCCATATGCTTCAGGGCAACTAAGCCTGTGTGCCACAATTACTGAAGCTTGTGCACCCCAGAGCGCATGCTCTGCAACAAGACAAGCCACCACAATGAAAAGCCCATATGTATAGGATCACGTACCACAGCTAGAGAATAGCTCCTGCTTGCCACAACTGGAGAAAGTCTGCGTGCAACACTGAAGATCCAGTGCAGCCAAAGATAAACAATTAAATTCAAAAATACGATTCACAAAAAAGACAAATATGAGTCATCTAGAGAAGTTAAATTCATAAAAATAGTAGAATGGTGGTTGCCAGAGGCTGGGGAAAGGAGAGATCAGGAGTTAGTGATTCATAGATATGAAATAATTCTGGCAGTTGGTTGCATATCAATGTGAATACACTTAACAATAGTTAACTGCACACTTGATAGTTAGGATGTAAGTTTTATGTTATATGTATTTTGCCATGAATAAAAAGTGGCAGCATTATTTACAATAGTCAAGATATGAAAGCAACCTAAGTGTTGCTTTCATTCACAGATGAATCTATATGAAGATATGGTATATATATTACAATGGCATAATAGCCAGAAAAAAGAATGAAATCTGCCATTTTTGACAACATGGATGGACCTGGAGGGCATTATATAAGTGAACTAAGTCAGGTAAAGATGAATATTGTATGTTATTACTTATATGTGGAATCTAAAAATAAAACAAGTGAACAAATTAATAAAAATATCCAGAAACAGATTCATAGATACAGAGAATAAACTAGTGGTTGCCAGAGGGGAGGTATGTGAACAATGGATGAAATAGGTAAAGTAGATTAAACAGTACATGATTCAACTATAAGTAGATAACAGGGATGTGATGTACACATAATGAATATAGCCAATAATATTGTAACGAATTTGTATGGTTACAGATGGTAACTGGTCTTAGTTCATTTCATAATGGATAAAAATATTGAATCACTATCTTGTATACTTGAAGCTAATATAATATTGTATGTTCATTATAACAATAAAAGTTATGCTTATCCATCAAGACCAGTGAATTGAAATCATGTTTAGGTGATTTGAAAGCATTAAAAGTGAGAAAATTGCTTTAGCACTCATTTTGTACTGTTTAAGTACAGATACTATATTTTCTTTATTATGTATTATTTTGTAGACTTAAATTTGAATAAAATTTTCATTAGCACCTAAGATATAAACACTAATTAGAAATATCAATTCATCTGGTCTGAATTAAAAGGGAACACAGTAAGTCATACATATTCTTCGAGAGAATTAGTCATTTTACTCCAGCTCTTGCTGACCCATAGATTGGGGTAAAAAATGCCAAGTAGATTAGTGGGGACAAATAGAGATTGCAGATATGGATCCAAGTATTGATATATATGGATTAAAGATTAATACATGACAAAAGTCAACATTAAAAGAAAACTAAGATAAGGCATCTGGTCCCATGACCTCATGGCAAATAAAGGAGCAAAAGTGGAAGCTGTGACATATTTTATTTTCTAGAGTTTCCAAAAACACTGCAGATGGGGACTGAAGCCATGAAATTAAAAAACGCTCCTTGGAAGGAAACCTATGACAAAACTAGACAACGTACAAAAACAAAGACACGTACAAAAACATCACTTTGCCAACAAAGACATCACTTTGCCAACAAAGATCTGTATAGTCAAAGCTATGGTTTTTTCAGTAGTCATGTATGGATGTGAGAGCTGGACCAGAAAGCAAACTCCAGGAGATAGTGAAGAATAGAGGAGCCTGGTGCGCTACAGTACATAAGGTAGCAGAGTCGGACATGACTTTGCAAGTGAATAACCACATAACAAAAGAAGTGTTCAGTGTTGTCAGCAAAGAGTGTTTTTTATAAATAATACTGGAAAAATTGGAAATTCATGGAGCAAAATTAAACCAGCCCCTTTCCTCATGCTTTGTGTGGAAGTAACATACAGCTGGATTAATACCTTAAGTAAAACAATGCAATATGGAAGAAAAATGTGGTAAAAGAAAAGTGAGGTAGTCTTCAAATAGGCAAGACCTTTATAAGTAACCAGAAGTCACATATACACACTCAGTTCACTTCAGTCACGCAGTTNAAACTGACCTTTTCCAGTTCTGTGGCCACTGCTGAGTTTTCCAAATTTGCTGGCAAATTGAGTGCAGCACTTTCACAGCATCATCTTTCAGGATTTGAAACAGCTCAACTGGAATTCCATCACCTCCACTAGCTTTGTTCATAGTGATGCTTTCTAAGGCCCACTTGACTTCACATTCCAAGATGTCTGGCTCATATACACACTACTATGTATGAAATAGATAACTATTAAGCACCCACTGTATGGAACAGGGGACTCTACTCAACACTCTGTACTGACCTATATGGGAAAAGAATGTAAAAAAGAGTAGATATATGTATTTTTATATGTATAACATATGTTTATGTATAACATAACACCTTGCTATACAGCAGAAACTGACATTGTAAATCAACTACACTCCAATAAAAATTAACCCCTCTCCAAATAAACTAAACTAAGTCCTCTGTAGAAACAAACAGCAAAAAGAAATCACTAAAGACAAAACCAAATGAGAAACAATAAACTGAAATATATGGCACATGTGTCAGATAAAGATTAAATATATCTTGATCAGAGTAAATCAAACGAATGAATAGAAAAATGCATGATGTACAGGAAATTCCTGGAAGAGAAAATAAAAATGTCCAGTAAATATGCCAAAATTCTTAACTTTATTATTTGTGAGGGAGCTGCAAAATGAAGCACCAACCACTAAAGGAGCAAATCCTCTGCTGGTGAAGCTGGAGCAGGTAAGAGCTTGGCCACACACTGTTAGTGGGGGTATAAACTGCTAAAAGCTTCTACTGAAATAGTTATGATAATGTTTGGTAATAGTATAAAACATTTTCTTTTACTCAGCACACTCACTTTGGGGAATCAGTCCTTTGGGATCAAAAGCATCAATGCACAAAGATATATGTACAAAATGTTTATTTCAGCTTTACCTGTACTGTCAAAAAAAAAAAAAAAAAAAATCCTCTGCTGGTGAAGCTGGAGCAGGTAAGAGCTTGGCCACACACTGTTAGTGGGGGTATAAACTGCTAAAAGCTTCTACTGAAATAGTTATGATAATGTTTGGTAATAGTATAAAACATTTTCTTTTACTCAGCACACTCACTTTGGGGAATCAGTCCTTTGGGATCAAAAGCATCAATGCACAAAGATATATGTACAAAATGTTTATTTCAGCTTTACCTGTACTGTCAAAAAAAAAAAAAAAACCAAAAACTGAAACCAAACTGAAGTTTTAACCAGAAGAGAAAGGAATAGTTAAAGTGTTATACATTGCTGCTATCAATTACTATGCAACTATTAAAGCAATTATATATATATATATAGTTAACTCAGATAGATGTCCATTATATAGTAAGTGATAAAAACAATTCACGGAGTAAATGATTGCATTTTTGTGAAAACAACCAAGTAACCACCCATTTCTGTTTATATAACATTTTGTTCATCACTTCAAAGAAATGGACAAATGACTTTCTTCATACATCTATTAAAGCATATATACTTTTGCAATTACATTATTAAATAAATACAATTAAATGTTTCACACTTGTCTTTATGTTTCTTTCTTTTTTTTTAAGTTAAAGTTATCATTGAGTATCAAAGATGGAGAAGCTCTATACAGTCAGCAAAAACAAGACTGGGAGCTGACTGTGGATCAGATCATGAACTTCTTATTGCCAAATTCAGACTTAAATTGAAGAAAGTAGGGAAAACTACTAGACCATTTAGGTATGACCTAAATCAAATCCCTTATGATTATACAATAGAAGTGAGAAATAGATTTAAGGGACTAGATCTGATAGAGTGCCTGATGAACTATGATGGAGGTTCGTGACATTGTACAAGAGACAGGGAGCAAGACCATCCCCATGGAAAAGAAATGCAAAAAGGCAAAATGGATGTCTGAGGAAGCCTTACAAATAGCTATAAAAAGAAGAGAAGTGAAAAGCAAAGGAGAAAAGGAAAGATATAACCATTTGAATGGAGAGTTCCAAAGAATTAGCAAGGAGAGATAAGAAAGCCTTCCTCAGTGATCAGTGCAAACAAAGAAAACAATAGAATGGGAAAGACGAGAGATCTCTTCAAGAAAATTAGAGATACTAAGGGAATATTTCATGCAAAGATGGGCTCATTAAAGGACAGAAGCAAAAGATATTAAGAAGAGGTCGCAAGAATACACAGAGTTCAGTTCAGTTCAGTCCCTCAGTCGTGTCTGACTCTGCGACCCTGTAAATCTCAGCACAACAGGTCTCCCTGTCCATCACCAACTCCTGGAGTTTACCCAAACTCATGTCCATCGAGTTGGTGATGCCATCCAGCCATCTCATCCTCTGTCATCCCCTTCTCCTCCTGCCCCCAATCCTTCCCAGCATCAGGGTCTTTTCCAATGAGTCAACTCTTCGCATAAGCTGGCCAAAGTACTGGAGTTTCAGCTTCAGCATCACTTTTTCCAATGAACACCCAGGACTGATCTCCTTTACGATGGACTGGTTGGATCTCCTTGCAGTCCAAGGGACTCTCAAGAGTCTTCTCCAACACCACAGTTCAGAAGCATCAATTCTTCGGCACTCAGCTTTCTTTATAGTCCAACTCTCACTTCCATACATGACCACTGGAAAAACCATAGCCTTGAGTAGATGGACCTTTGTTGGCAAAGTAATGTCTCTGCTTTTCAATATGCTATCTAGGTTGGTCATAACTTTCCTTCAAGGAGTAAGCATCTTTTAATTTCATGGCTGCAGCCACCATCTGCAGTGATTTTGTAGCCCCCAAAAATAAAGTCTGACACTGTTTCCCCATCTATTTCCCATGAAGTGATGGGACTGGATGCCATGATCTTCGTTTTCTAAATGTTGAGCTTTAAGCCAACTTTTCCACTCTCCTCTTTCACTTTCATCAAGAGGCTTTTTAGTTCCTCTTCACTTTCTGCCGTAAAGGTGGTGTCATCTTCATATCTGAGGTTATTGATATTTCTCCCGGCAATGTTGATTCCAGCTTGTGCTTCTTCCAGCCCAGCGTTTCTCATGATGTACTCTGCATAAAAGTTAAATAAGCAGGGTGACAATATACAGCCTTGACATACTCCTTTTCCTATTTGGAACCAGTCTGTTGTTCCATGTCCATTTCTAACTGTTGCTTCTTTATCTGCATACAGATTTCTCGAGAGGCAGGTCAGATGTTCTGGTATCCCCATCTCTTTCAGAATTTTGCACAGTTTATTGTGACCCACACAGTCAAAGGTTTTGGCATAGTCAATAAAGCAGAAATAGATGTTTTTCTGGAACTCTCTTGCTTTTTCAATCATCCAGCAGACATTGGCAATTTGATCTCTGGTTCCTCTGCCTTTTCTAAAAC
>SJXQ01001895.1:0-99530 GCA_006408695.1 Aepyceros melampus | reverse complement strand
CTTGCTATTCTTTGGAACTCTGCATTCAGATGCTTATATCTTTGCTTTTCTCCTTTGCTTTTCGCTTCTCTTTTCACAGCTATTTGTAAGGCCTCCTCAGATAGCCATCTTGTTTTTTTGCATTTCTTTTTCTTGGGGAAAGTCTTGATTCCTGTCTCCTGTACAATGTCATGAACCTCCGTCCATAGTTCATCAGGCACTCTATCTATCAGATCTAGTCCCTTAAATCTATTTCTCACTTCCACTGTATAATCATAAGGGATTTGATTTAGGTCATACCTGAATGGTCTAGTGGTTTTCCCCACTTTCTTCAATTTAAGTCTGAATTTGGCAATAAGGAGTTCATGATCTGAGCCACAGTCAGCTCCCGGTCTTGTTTTTGTTGACTGTATAGAGCTTCTCCATCTTTGGCTGCAAAGGATATAATCAATCTGATTTCGGTGTTGACCATCTGGTGATGTGCATGTGTAGAGTCTTCTCCTGTGTTGTTGGAAGAGGGTGTTTGCTATGACCAGTGCGTTCTCTTGGCAGAACTCTATTAGCCTTTGCCCTGCTTCATTCTGTACTCCAAGGCCAAATTTGCCTGTACTCCAGGTATTTCTTGACTTACTACTTTTGTATTCCAGTCTCCTATAATGAAAAGGACATCTTTTTTGGGTGTTAGTTCTAAAAGCTCTTGTAGGTCTTCATAGAACCGTTCCAATTCAGCTTCTTCAGCATTACTGGTTGGGGCATAGGCTTGGATTACCATGATATTGAATGGTTTGCCTTGAAAATGAACAGAGATCATTCTGTCGTTTTAGAGACTAGATCCAAGTACTGCATTTCAGACTCTTTTGTTGACCATGATGGCTACTCCAGTTCTTCTAAGGGATTCCTGCCCGCAGTAGTAGATATAGTGGTCATCTGAGTTAAATTCACCCATTCCAGTCCATTTTAGTTCGCTGATTCCTAGAATGTGGACGTTCACTGTTGCCATCTCCTGTTTGACCACTTCCAATTTGCCTTGATTCATGGACCTGACATTCCAGGTTCCTATGCAATACTGCTCTTTACAGCATTGGACCTTGCTTCTATCACCAGTCACATCCACAACTGGCTATTGTTTTTGCTTTGGCTCCATCCCTTCATTCATTCTGGAGTTATTTCTCCACTGATCTCCAGTAGCATATTGGGCACTTACCAACCTGGGGAGTTCCCCTTTCAGTATCCTATCATTTTGCTTTTTCATACTGTTCATGGGGTTCTCAAGACAATAATACTGCCATTCCCTTCTCCAGTGGACCACATCCTGTCAGACCTCTCCACCATGACCCGTCTGTCTTGGGTGGCCCCACACGGCATGGCTTCGTTCCATTGAGTTAGACAGGCTGTGGTCTATGTGATCAGTTTGGCTAGTTTTCTGTGATTATGGTTTCAGTGTGTCTGCCCTCTGATGCCCTCACAGCACCTACCGTCTTACTTGGGTTTCTCTTACCTTGGATGTGAGGTATCTCTTCAGGGCTGCTCCAGCAAAGAACAGCTGCTGCTCTTACTTTGGACGAGGTCACTCCTCCTGACCTTGTATGTGGAGTGGCTCCTTTAGGCCCTCCTGTGCCCACGCAGCCGCCGCTCCTTGGACGTGGGGTTGCTCCTCTCAGCTGCCGCCCCTGACCTTGGACGTGGAGTAGCCCCTCTCAGCCACTCCTGAGAAGAACTATACAAAAAAGGTCTTCACGACACAGATAACCATGGTGGTGTGATCACTTACCTAGAGCCAGACATCCTGGGATGTGAAGTCAAGTGGGCCTAAGGATGCATCACTATGAGCAAAGCTAGTGGAGGTGATGGAATTCCAGTTGAGCTATTTCAAATCCTAAAAGATAATGCTGTGAAAATGCTGCATTCAATATGCTAGCAAATTTGGAAAACTCAGCAGTGGCCACAGGACTGAAAAAAGGTCAGTTTTCATTCTAATCCCAAAGAAAGGCAATGCCAAAGAATGCTCAAACTGCCTCACAATTGCACTCATCTCACAAGCTAGTTGGAGAAGGCAATGGCACCCCACTCCAGTACTCTTGCCTGGAAAATCCCATGGATGGAGGAGCCTGGTAGGCTGCAGTACATGAGGTCGTGAAGAGTCAGACACGACTGAGCGACTTCACTTTCACTTTTCACTTTTATGCATTGGAGAAGGAAATGGCAACCCACTCCAGTGTTCTTGCCTGGAAAATCCCAGGGATGGGGGAACCTGGTGGGCTGCAGTCAATGGGGTTGCACAGAGTCAGACACGACTGAAGTGACTTAGCAGCAGCAGCAGCAGCACAAGCTAGTAAAGTAATGCTCAAAATTCTCCAGGCCAAGCTTCAGCAATACGTGAACCATGAACTTCCAGATATTCAAGCTTGTTTTAGAAAAGGCAGAGGAACCAGAGATCAAATTGCCAACATCCGCTGGATCATGGATAAAGCAAGAGAATTCCAGAAGAACATTTATTTTTGCTTTATTGACTATGCCAAAGCCTTTGACTGTGTGGATCACAATAAACTGTGGAAAATTCTGAAAGAGATGGGAATACCAGACCACCTGACCTGCCTCTTGGGAAACCTATATGCAGGTCAGGAAGCAACAGTTAGAACTGGACATGGAACAACAGACTGGTTCCAAATAGGAAAAGGAGTACGTCAAGGCTGTATATTGTCACTCTGTTTATTTAACTTCTATGCAGAGTACATCATGAGACATGCTGGGCTGGAGGAAGCACAAGCTGGAATCAAGATTGCTGGGAGAAATATCAATAACCTCAGATATGCAGATGATACCACCCTTATGGCAGAAAGTGAAGAAGAACTAAAGAGCCTCTTGATGAAAGTGAAAGAGGAGAGTGAAAAAATTGGCTTAAAACTCAACATTCAGAAAACGAAGATCATGGCATCTGGTCCCATCACTTCATGTGAAATAGATTGGGAAACAGTGGAAACAGTGTCAGACTTTATTTTTTGGGCTCCAAAATAGCTGCAGATGGTGGCTGCAGCCATGAAATAAAAAGACGCTGACTCCTTAGAAGAAAAGGTATGACCAACCTAGATAGCATATTAAAAAGCAGAGAAGCCTCTTGATGAAAGTGAAAGGGAAGAGTGAAAAAGTTGGCTTAAAGCTCAACATTCAGAAAACGAAGATCATGGCATGTGGTCCCATCGCTTCATGGCAGATAGATGGAAAAACAGTGTAAACAGTGTCAGACTTTATTTTTTTGGTGCTCCAAAATCACTGCAGATGGTGACTGCAGCCATGAAATTAAAAGACTCTTACTCCTTTGAAAAAATGTTATGACCAACCTAGATAGCATATTGAAAAGCAGAGACATTACTTTGCCAACAAGGTCCATCTAGTCAAGACTATGGTTTTTTCCAGTAGTCATGTATGGATGTGAGAGTTGGACTGTGAAGAAAGCTGAGCGTCGAAGAATTGATGTGTTTGAACTGTGATGTTGGAGAAGACTCTTGAGAGTCCCTTGGACTGCAAGGAGATCCAACCAGTCCTTTCTGAAGCAGATCAGACCTGGGATTTCTTTGGAAGGAATGATGCTAGAGCTGAAACTCCAGTACTTTGGCCACCTCATGCGAAGAGTTGACTCATTGGAAAAGACTCTGATGCTGGGAGGGATTGGGGGCAGGAGGAGAAGGGGACGACCGAGGATGAGATGGCTGGATGGCATCACGGACTCTATGGACGTGAGTCTAAGTGAACTCCAGGAGTCGGTGACGGACAGGGAAGCCTGGCGTGCTGCGATTCACTGGGTTGCAAAGAGTCGAACATGACTGAGCGACTGAACTGAACTGAACTGAATACACAGCCCTTGACATAACCTGAAAGAGGCTGGCTTTAGAGCTTGTGTATGTGACTCAAATTAGCCAATGAAATGTTGGAAGATGAAATTCAAGAAGGGGCCTGAAATGAAATGTTCTTGCACAGTTATTTATTTATTTTTTAACTCTGATTTGTCCTGGACAAGATTTTACAATTCTAGGCCGAGTTTCCTGTACCATACTCAGTTCACTTCAGCTGCTCAGCAGTGTCTGACTCTTTGTAATCCCATGGACTGCAGCACGCCAGGCTTCCCTGTCCATCACCAACTCCCAGAGTTTACTTAAACTCTATCCATTGAGTCAGTGATGCCGTCCAACCATTTCATCCTCTGTCACCCCTTCTCCTCCTGCCTTCAACCTTTCCTAGCATCAGGGTCTTTTCCAGTGAGACAGTTCTTTTGCATCAGGTAGCCAAAGTATTGGAGTTTCAGCTTCAGCACCACTCCTTCAGTGAATATTCATGACCGATTTCCTTTAGGATAGACTGGTTGGATCTCCTTGCTGATCAAGGACTCTCAAGAGTCTTCTCCAACACCACAGTTCAAATGCATCCATTCTTCGGTGCTCAGCTTGCTTTATAGTCCAACTCTCACATCCATATATGAATACTGGAAAAACCATAGCTTTGACTAGACAGACCCTTGTCAGCAAAGTAATGTCTCTGCTTTTGAATATGTTGGAGTAAGCGTCTTTTAATTTCATAGCTGCAGTCACCATCTTCAGTGATTTTGGAGTTCCCCCAAAATAAAGTCTGTCACTGTTTCCACTGTTTCTCCATCTATTTGCCATGAAGTGATGGAACCAGATGCTATGATCTTAGTTTTCTAAATGTTGAGCGTTAAGCCAACTTTTTCACTCTCCTCTTTCACTTTCATAAGAGGCTAATTAGTTCTTTTCGCTTTATGCCATTAGGGTGGTATCATCTGCATATCCGACGTGATTGATATTTCTCCCAGCAATCTTGATTTCAGCTTGTGTTTCTTCCAGTCCAGCGTTTCTCATAATGTCCTCTGCATATAAGTTAAATAAGCAGGGTGACAATATACAGCCTTGAAATACTTGTTTCCCGATTTGGAACCAGTCTGTTGTTCCATGTCCAGTTCTAACTGTTGCTTCTTGACCTGCATACAGATTTCTCACACTAGTAGTATATATTAGAATTCCCTTCCCTACATTTTTAAGCTGGAATTTATTACCTAATGATGACTTTTCTCCTACCCAAGACCCTGTACAGAGAAGTGTGCAGAATTGCTTATCTGGATCAGTCGATATGTTTTGTTTTGTTGTTTAAACTCATTTTCATAGTGGGATCAATTCTCAAGCTTTATGTATGCAGCTGGATGTCAGCTCCCTTGTTTTAAGCAAGTCTAAACCCATATCTCTGCGCTTTCCAGGTGGCACTAGTGGTAAAGAACGCTCCCACCAATGCAAGAGACATAAGGGAGGGAAGTTCTATCCCTGGAGTTGGGAAGAGCCCCCTGAAGGAGAGCATGGCAACCTACTCCAGAGAGAATTTATTGCCTAGAGAATCCATGGACAGAGAAGCTGGTGGGCTACAGTCCATAGGATTGCAAAGAGTTGGACAGAATCGAAGCGATTTAGCACACACGCACACAAGCCCATATTTCTACCCCAGCATGAATTTCCCCTTTCTTTCTTCAGAATTTGTTTGTGTGCTCAGACACGTTTTGGATATCTACTGTGAAATGAAATATTTTCTACTTTATGCTCTACCAGTAAACAATCCTTTTCTATACGCAAATTTCTGAACACAGGTGAAACAAAGTCAGCTATTTGGAAGCCATCAGCTATTTCGTCCCAAAGAAGCACTGAGGAGCAGGGAGAATGTGAGAGGCCACCATCTACCACATTTGCGATCTCTTTCAGTAAACAAGGATTGGTTCCTGAACAATAAAGCAAGCAGATAGCTAGATATCTGGGCTAGATTCCCCAGATAGCTAGATGCATATGAAGGAAATGATTCCAGTCAGCCCAGACACTTGGATCTTCTTATCCACGTTGTTGTTGAGTCGATCAGTCCTGTCCGACTTTTTGTGACCCCATGGACTGCAGCATGTCCGGCTTCTCTGTCCTTCACTATCTCCTGGAGTTTGTTCAAACTCACATCAGTTGAGTTGATTATGCCTTTCAACCATCTCATCCTCTGTTGTCCCCTTCTCCTACCCTCAATCTTTCCCAGCATCAAGATCTTTTCCAATCAGTCAGCTCTTCACATCAGGTGGCCAAAGTATTGGAGTTTCAACTTTAGCATCAGTCTTTCCAATGAATATTCACAGTTGATTTCCTTTAGGATAGACTGGTTGATCTTGCAGTCCAAGGGACTCTCAAAGAGTCTTTTACAACATCACAGTTTGAAAACATCAATTCTTTGGCACTCAGCCTTCTTTATGGTCCAACTCTAACTTCCATACATGACAACTGGAAAAATCACAGCTTTGACTATAGGGATCTTTGTTGGCAAAGTGATGGCTCTGCTTTTTAGTACGTTGTCTAGGTTTGTCACAGCTTTTCTTCCAAGGAGCAAACATCTCTTAATGCGAAGATCATTAAATCTCTTCATGTGAGAGATTTGGTGTTCTCTTAATTAACAGTAATCTTTTACTATACGAATTACCTGCCCCTTACTGCAAACTTGTATATAGCCTGTTCCTCCCTTGCATCCTAGGAGTCAGCTCTCTCAGGGTCACCTGAGATAATGAATCCCAGGCTGGAGTCCTAACATTCCCACCAAATAAAACATAACTCTCAATTTTTAGGTTGTGGATATTTTTCTATGAAATAGAGGGAGGAATCAGTCAACATTAGTTTAGCCTGATATTTACCCGAAGTCACTCAAATAACCTTTACCTTATTAGCTTATTTGAACATAGTATAAGCAAATAAAAGTCATGGAAAGTACAGCAGAAAGTTAGGAAGAATAACAATATCATCACAATTCATTCTCACATTTGGAAGGCACCTGACAAAAAACCCACCAAGCATAGCTGAGTGGTGTCACCTGTTCATTAGACAATTGTTTATTAAGACCCTATAATAATTTGGGGATTCCCAGGTGATTCGATGGTAAAGAATCTGCCTGCAGTGTAGGAGATTCCAGTCCAACCCCTGGGTCAGGAAGACCCCCTAGAGGAGGAAACGGCAATCCCTTCCAGTATTTTTTCCAGGAAAATTCCATGGACAGAGGAGCCTGACAGGCTACAGTCCATGGGGTCACAAGGAGTAGGACATGACAGAGCACACAGCACACATTATAGTTTGTACTCAAATCAAAGAGAGTAGCTTTCAGGAGATGACAGTCCACCAAAAAAGGTGGATCAGTTGGTAAAGAATCTGCTTGCAATGCAGCAGACTGCCTACAATACAAGAGAACTGGGTTTGATCCCTGGGTCAGGAAGTTCCCCTGGAGAAGGAAATGGTAACCCAATCCAGTATTCTTGCTTGTAAAATCCCATGGACAGAGGAGCCTAGCAGGCTACAGTCCATAGAGTCGCCAAGAGTCAGACATGACTGAGCAAGTAAACCACCACCATAAATAACAGAGAATAAAACTATCAAAAGAGACAAGTACCTAAAGCAATACAAGAGAAGATCATTCCAGCTGAGAGGAAGTGATATTAGGATATAATAAACGATGTATTTTGGTTTTCATTCTGTAACCGGGCACAGAGCTCCTGAAGCCTTCGGTATTTCCTGAATGCTCGCGATGAGAGGAGTGCCTTTTGTTATTTGTAATAAGCTCCTCTCTACCAAACCAGAGTTTATGTCAATAAGGTGACTGGAGGAGAATGAGGCTCCTTGTCAGAGGATTAGATTAAAGGGTTGAAACTTTCAGCCCTTCCCCCATCTCTGGGAAAGGGACAAAGGCTACAGATTGGGTTCAATGACTGACCAATGATCTAATCAACCACGCCTACATAGCAAATCTCAGAAAAACCCTGAACAAAGGGGTTTGAAGAGCTTGTGGGTTGGTTGGCAAAATGCACCCATGAACCTGGAAACTCCAGAGACAGAAGCTCCTGTGTGCAGAATCCTGTGGACCTCACCACGTGCATCCCTTCATCTGACTGCTCACTTGTGTCCCTTAAAATACCAGTAGTAATAAACTGATAATAGTAAGTAGACTGCTCTCGTGCATTCTATGAGCAAATTATTTAATCTGAAGAGGGTTTGTGGAAATCTCCCAATTTATAACAGTCTGGGATATGTGATCAGCTTCTGCAGCTGGGGCAGTCTTGTGGGACTGTCCCATTAGCCTGTGAGATCTGTGATAAAAATACATAGACACTGACAGAATTTACGTAAATTGGAGGACATCCAGGTTGTGTCCACCAAGAACGGGATAATAGATTGGTATGGAAACACTCACACTCATCATTTGTCAGATGTGTTTTGAGTAGAAGAAACAGTTTTTTCCTTTTAAAAGGACAATGAAAATAGGCCTTAAAGAATCACCCCTTCTTTCTCCCTCTTTCCCTGCTTTCCTTCATTTTTTTTTCTTCTTCCTTTTCACAAATATTTACTGAGCATCTTCTCAATTTCCAGGCATGAATCTGAATGCTGAGAAAATTAGTTGAAGAAGACAAACTACGTGCTCTTCTGATATTCTCAGGCAGGTTGTTCAATCATTCAGTTGTGTCCGACTCTTTGCAATCCCATGAACTGCAGCATGTCAGGCTTCTCTGAGCTTTACTATCTCCCATAGGTTGCTCAAACTCATGCCCATTGAGTCGGTGATGCCATCCAACCATCTCATCTTCTATTGTCCCCTTCTTCTCCCGCCTTAAATCTTTCCTAGCATCAGGGTCTTTTCCAATGATTCAGCTCTTCACATCAGGTAGCCAAATTATTGGAGCATCAGGTTCAGCATCAGTTCTTGAAAGGAATATTCACAGCTGATTTCCTTTAAGATGGACTGGTTTGAACTCCTTGCAGTTCAAGTGACCTGAAGAATCTTTTCCAGCACCACAGTTCTAAAACAATTCTTTGGCACTCAGCTTTCTTTACAGTCCAACTCTCACCTCCATACATGACTACTGGAAAAGCCATAGTTTTGACTATATGGACTTTTGTTGGCAAAGTAATGTCTCTGATATGCTACCTAGGTTGATCATAGCTTTTCTTCCAAGAAGCAAGTGTCTTTTATTTCATGGTTGCAAACACAATCTGCAGTGATTTTGGAGCCCAAGAAAATCAAGTCTGTCACTGTTTCCATTGTTTCCCCATCTATTTGCCATGAAGTAATGGGACTGGATGCCATATTCTTAGTTTTTTGACCATTGAGTTTTAAGCCAGCTTTTTCACTCTCTTCACTTTGATCAAGAGGCTCTTTAGTTCCTCTTCACTTTTTCCATAGGGTAGTGTCATCTGCATACCTGAAGTTATTGATATTTCTCCCAGCAATCTTGATTCCAGCTTCTGCTTCATCCAGCCTGGCATTTCGCATGACGTACTCATCTTCTAAGTTACATAAGCAGGGTGACAATATACAACCTTGACGTACTCCGTTCCCAATTGGGAACCAGTCTGTTGTTCCATGTCCAGTTCTAACTGTTGCTTCTTGACCTGCATACAGATTTCTTAGGAGGCAGGTAAGGTGGTCTGGTATTCCTATCTCTTTAAGAATTTTCCACAGTTTGTTGTGATCCACACAGTCAGAGGCTTTGGCATAGTCAATAAAGCAGAAGTAGATGTTTTTCTGGAACTCTCTTGCTTTCTCTATGATCCAACGGATGTTAGCAATTTGATCTCTGGTTCCTCTGCCTTTTCTAAATCCAGCTTGAACATCTGGAGTTCTCGGTTCATCTAATGTTGAAGCCTCGCCTGGAGAATTTTGAGCATTACTTTGCTAGTGTGTGAGATGAATCCTTATCCAGCAGAGGGCAGAAAGAATGAAAAACCCAGGTTTTCATGCTCAACATGCTACTGAAAAAGGGTGGAGGAATAGCTCCAGATGGAATGAAGAAGTGAGCCCAAGTGAAACAACACCCAGTTGTGCATGTGTCTGGTGGAGAAGTAAAGTCCAACACTGTAAATAAGAATATTGCATAGAACCTGGATTGTTAGGTCCATGAATCAAGGTAAATTGGAAGTGGTCAAACAGGAAGTGGCAAGAGTAAACATGGACATTTTAGGAATCAGTGAACTAAAATGGATGGGAATGGGCAAATTTTATTCAGCTGACATTTTATCTACTACTGTGGGCAAGAATCCCTTAGAAGAAGTGGAGCAACCCTGATAGTCAATGACAGACTCCAAAATGCAGTACCAGATGCAATCTCAAAAGCAACAGAACAATCTCAGTTCATCTCCAAGGCAAACTATTCAATATCACAGTAATCTAAGTCTATGCCTCAACAACTAATGCCAAAGAAGCTGAAGCTGAATGGTTCTATGAAGACCTACAAGATCTTCTAGAACTAACACCGAATAAGGATGTCCTTTTCATCATAGGGGACTGGAATGCAAAAGTAGGAAGTCAAGATATACCTGGAGTAACAGCAAGTTTGGCCTTGGAGTACAAAATGAAGCAGGGAAGTTTTGCCAAGAGAATGCACTAGTCATGGCAAACACCCTCTTCCAACAACACAAGAGATGACTTTTGGGCAGGGGGCAGTAATAAAATACAGAATTTTAGGCACTCAAAAGGCTTCCCTGGTGGCTCAGGGGTTAAAGCGTCTGCCTCCAATGCGGGAGATCCGGGTTCGATCCCTGGGTCGGGAAGATCCTCTGGAGAAGGAAATGGCAATCCACTCCAGTATTCTTGCCTGGAGAATCCCATGGACTGAAAAGCCTAGTAGGTTGCAGTCCATGGGGTCGCAAAGAGTCGGACACGACTGAGCGACTTCACCACCAGGCACTCAAAAGTACTATCAAAAATAAGGCAAAAGGTTAAAAATTAATATGATGGGGCACAATTTTAGGTTGCAGATTTAGAAAAAGAAGATACAATGGCTTTGAGTAGAAACGTAAGTGAAGTGAGTTAGTAATCAAGGAACTTCCTGACAAAAGCAAGAGGAAAAAGCAAGTCTGGCATTTTGAAAAATAGCAAGGAAGCCAGTACGCAGAGGTTGAGGGTAAGAAGGAAAGTGGTAAGGACAGAGGTCAGCAGGCCAGATGCTCCAGGGCTTCGTAAACATTGTAAGTAGTATGGATTCTGTTCTAAGTATATTAGGAAGGCACTGGAAAGATTTAGCAAAATAGCTGATAAGACTTGACTTTTTATTTAAAAGTTATCATTCTGACAATAAATGGAAACTAGACTGTTGAGGTGAGGGAACATGGTATAAGAGTGGAAGCAGGGAGGCCAAGTAGGGGCTGTGAGAACTGACAGAGAAAAGAGCCTGTTGTAAGGAGTCAGGCACACAGAAGTAAAAATTGGTCAAATTGTGCATGTATTTTGAGGATAGAACCATAAATTCTTACTAACAGATGGACTGCTGGGTATAGTAGATTTGAGAGAAAGTGAGATTATCAGTTCAGTGATCTTGAAGGGAAAAAACAAGTGAGGAGCATATCTGGGGATAAATTGTGAGTCAAAGTTTCTTTTTTGACACTTTCTAAGCAATTACAGTTTGCAGTCCTGTACTAATATTACTACTAACTTGGAAAAACTCTTTAAAAATCATCTTAAAGCAAATGCCCTGTTTCTGTTCCTTTCTTCATGCCTGAGGCTAGCTCCAATTAGAACAAAGGAAGAGGCTGGGTGGCAGTGCAGCTCCTGTCCCACTTTTCTTTTTTCTAACCACAGAAACCAGCGAGTGCGACATCTTAAATATGCAAGATGCTTATTCTTCATGTTGGTTTGATCCCTTCTTGACTGCATTATGAAGAACTATATGGTACAACCATCGTAATATTTAAAAATATTCAAGTCAGTGTTAAAGTAACAAAGCCTATGCCATTGATTGGACTCTCTGGCAGATTTAGCTATATTTGTGTTAATAAGATCTAATTTATATGTGACCTAAAAAATCCTTCTATATTGTTCAATGTTTAAATTGTTGAGATTTGATTCCTACTTTTTTACACTTATCAATTGACAGAACAAATTCTTAACACATGTCTTAGCTTCCAGCATCAATTTGCAAACCTACTGCTTTAGTTAAAATAATTTTAATTTCTTGAAATAATAAACATTTTTATTTAAGGTAGATTAAACATAATGGTTGTAAAATTAAAAAAAAATTTTCCAAAATACCCATATAAATTGACATTTTATTTCAAATCCTTCACCCGCTGGGGCAAAAAACACAACAAAAAAACATTTCTTAACAGCTAGAAAGTATGTTTGCTTCACACGTAATGTGCAGGCAACATGCTGTGTGCATCTGGAGAATTAATATCTGTTTCTGGATAGTAAGATTCAAGAAACTAGCAGATAACCTTTGATCTTAAAACTCCTAAACATCTTTTTAAAGAGTTAACTGTTTTTAAATTCTTCTTTGTCTTTTATGCTGATGTAACTCACAACTCCAAGAACTTTAATTGCCAAGCAAATATTGAAGCCGAAGTGAAAAAGAAATGCTATTTCACCTCTAAATAGAACAAACAGATGATACCAAAGTATAATCAATTCTAACTTCAACTTGATATGTGCAACTGCCAATTAGATCATGTGGGCTCTGAATTTTAAGGAGGTCTGAAGAACAGTTTCAAAAAGAATCAGTAAATTTAGCTCTTAATGTTCTTCTTTCTTCACGTACAAAATGTAGCCTAAAAAGCATATTTCCTCCATTTCTAGAAAAGATTCTGAGACATTGCTTTGTATTTATACTATCAGTTAACAGATATTAATATTGTTGCTCAGTCGTACAGTTGTGTCTTCATCGCTCTAATTCATAATATGAAAAATTTCATTCAGTGGTGGTTTTCATATATTAAAAACAAAGATATATTAGAAATGTCATTCAAGCAGAACTGTTATGGTAAATTTGATAAAAGAAGGCAAGTTTACGATGAATAATGCTGTGATCCAGGTAAGTAATCATTTGTTATTTTTATTGCAGAACAGCCAAATTTTATTGTGTTCTTCCTATATGCCAAGAGCTCAGCCTTCCCTGGTGGCTCAGGTAATAAAGAATCTGCCTGCAGTGCAGGAGACCCAGGTTTGATCTTTGGGAAGATCCCCTGGAGAAGGGAATGGCAACCCACTCCTGTATTCCTGCCTGGAGAATTCCATGGTCAGAGGAGCCTTATAAGTTATAGTCCATGGGGTCACTGAGATTTGAGGATGTTCCCGGTGGTCCAGTGGCTAAAGCTCCATGTTCCCAATGCAGGGGGCCTGGGTTTGACCCCTGGTTTGGGAACTAAATCCCACATGCTATACAAGAGTTCACATAGTGCAACTAAAGATCCCACATGCCACAACTAAGACCCAATGCAGCCAAATAAATACATAAAAACAAATATTTTAAAAAAGATTTTTTTGAAGAGTTTCTGGATGTGGGTTAGCAGTCCTGGCTTAGCTCTGTCCACAGATCTATCTGCCCTTCTCATACCTCATATTGGGCTTCCCTGGCTCAAATAGCAAAGAATCTGCCTGCAATACAGGATACCTGTGTTCAATCCCTGGGTTGGAAAGATCCCCTGGAGAAGAGAATGGCAACCCACATCAGTATTCTTGCCTGGAGAATCCCATGGACAGAGGAGCCTGGCGGGTTACAGTCCATGGGGTCGCAAAGAGTCAGACATGACTGAGCGACTAAGACTTCCATGCTTCACAAGGGTATACAGCTAGAGATAGAAGTATATAGCTTTGCTTGAAGTACTTTCTGATCAAAGAAAGTATTCTTCAAATGTTTTCTTTATGAAGACTATTTGTAGAGAATGCTTGAGCATGTGCCCCAACACACATGCAAATTAATACATGTACATATGTAATATATTTAATCTAAAACTTAAATGTACATACAACTTTCTTAATATTAGGATATCTTGAAACATACCTAAACACATATGGCAAAAAGCATGAGATAAAAATGATTTTGATTAAAAATTTTAACATTTTTTTTCTCTTTAAATTCCCCATAAGAATTCATGTATTCCACTTTGGAACCACTGGTCAAAGAAAAAAGACAGTAAAATGTATATTATGAAAAGAGGCATGAAAATGTTTTTATGATGGGTGCTGGGGAGGAGAGAATCTAAATTTATGATGAGGGTAATCCCAAAATAAAATGATGAGGGCCTAGGGACTTACACTTTGATAAAGTAGGAAGATCATACCTATGATGCTATGGTGTCTTTTCTTATTATATTATCTCACATTTAATTTTGTTAGCATAAAAATTTAGTTACAGAATTTGTGGAAAAGGTGATGATGATGGATAGGATATGAATTCCTCCATTAAAAAAAAATGCACAATTAATAGAGCAAAATTAAATATCCAGAAACAAAGTCTGCAACAAAATTAGGTGACAAAATGTGATGGACAGAACTTTAAGATAACCTCAAGATTCTTACCTGCTAGTGTACATACCCTTTAAATATAGGATTTGAGAGAATCATGGGGTGTCATTCTTGGGATGACATTAGGTGATTGGAGTAAAATTGGAGATACAATGAAGATACAATGAAGGTCTCTAAGCAGTTGACTTTATAAGTTAATATATAAAAAAAGAAATTATCCTGGGTAGACTTAACTTAATCAAGTGAGAGCCCTTAAAAGATATACTGGGCTCTATCTGAAGAGAGACTCTCCTGGTAGGAGAAACAAAGAGCCTGCTATGAACTGCTCATGAAGAGAGAGCAGCCTCCCCCCAGATTAGATATTTTAAGAACAGACATGGACTCTTTTTAACTGGCTTTGCCATGAAATGCATGCTGAAAGAAAATGAATTCCTACAAAAACCCGTGGAGTCTTGGAAGCTGATTCTTCTCTAGTTGAGTCTGCTGATGAGAAAACAGTCCAGCACATGCCTTAGTATCAGTCTTGTGATACCCTGAGCAGAGCACCCAGAGAGGGAGTCTATGGGACTTCCAACACAAAAAAACTGTGAGGAAATAAATGATGATAGCTGTAAGCAAGGAGGTGTTTTAGATGGCACAACATCTGTTACAAGGTATAGAAAACGATACATGTGCTGTCTCCAGTAATTTCATAATTCAACTAAATGAGGATAAACAATTGACACCCAGAGACTCTTGTAGTATCAGCACCTGTGAGGAGAAAATAAAGGAACTAGAAAGTCTTCTGACACACCAGAATAGCCAAGAGCTTCTCAGTGACAGCTGGTGTAATTGAGAGGGCATTTTCCCTTCCAGCTCTCAGGGGTGGGCAAGAGATTTGGGTGAAGGTTCAAAATGGTCAGAGCAATCTAAGTGCCATGAATTTCCAAAAGCTACACATTAAAGCTTCCCATTAATGATAACTTCTGGAAAGAGAAACAAACTAAGATAAACTGGAATAGTAGTGACTGAAGACAAAGTCTAGAAAAACTTAACGGAGAAGACAAGGCCAGAATTTGAAAGTAAGAAGTTATACCACAGAACAGAAAATTTTAGCACTGTGAAGCTAGAAAAGATATTGTAAGCTGCTACCATTGTTTCAGCAAACCTATTCTCATGCCAAAAATATTAAAATACAAAAAGATTATATTAGAATCTCATAAGACTGTAATAAGATATAAAAGAAAAATGAGAAGGGAATAACATTATAAGCAATGAAAGGGAGCTAAAAGGCTTGGCAACAAATCGAAATAAACCTCTAGCATGATTTATCAAAATAAGCTAAAATAACTTAAAAAATAATAGAAGGCATGAAAAAAATGACAGAGTCAGTTCAGTTCAGTCGCTCAGTCGTGTCCGACTCTTTGCGACCCCATGAATCGCAGTACGCCAGGCCTCCCTGTCCATCACCAACTCCCGGAGTTCACTCAGACTCACGTCCATTGAGTCCATGATGCCATCCAGCCATCTCATCCTCGGTCGTCCCCTTCTCCTCCTGCCCCCAATCCCTCCCAGCATCAGGGTCTTTTCCGATGAGTCAACTCTTTGCATAAGGTGGCCAAAGTACTGGAGCTTCAGTTTTAGTATCATTCCTTCCAAAGAAATCCCAGGGTTGATCTCCTTCAGAATGGACTGGTTGGATCTCCTTGCAGTCCAAGGGACTCTCAAGAGTCTTCTCCAACACCACAGTTCAAAAGCATCAATTCTTCTGCGCTCAGCCTTCTTCACAGTCCAACTCTCACATCCATACATGACCACAGGAAAAACCATAGCCTTGACTAGACGGACCTTAGTCGGCAAAGTAATGTCTCTGCTTTTGAATATGCTATCTAGGTTGGTCATAACTTTTCTTCCAAGGAGTAAGCGCCTTTTAATTTCATGGCTGCAGTCACCATCTGCAGTGATTTTGGAGCCCAAAAAAACAAAGTCTGACACTGTTTCTACTGTTTCCAAAGAGTCTTCTCCAACACCACAGTTCAAAAGCATCAATTCTTCTGCGCTCAGCCTTCTTCACAGTCCAACTCTCACATCCATACATGACCACAGGAAAAACCATAGCCTTGACTAGACGGACCTTAGTTGGCAAAGTAATGTCTCTGCTTTTGAATATACTATCTAGGTTGGTCATAACTTTTCTTCCAAGGAGTAAGCGTCTTTCAATTTCATGGCTGCAGTCACCATCTGCAGTGATTTTGGAGCCCCAAAAAATAAAGTCTGACACTGTTTCTACTGTTTCCCCATCTATTTCCCATGAAATGACAGAGTAAACATTAGAAAAACTCAAAAATTAAGTGACAAATCTCAGAAAATTCAGAAATAAATGAGATAAGTAACTTTGGAAAGAAAAACTAAACCAGAAGAATTCAAATACTCTTTATAGTGCTATAAAGAACTAAGGTAAAAACAGGAAGAATTATTTAAGTTAGCAAAAAAGAAATGAAGAAAGGGATACAAAGGATTTGAGAGGAAGTCTCAAAAATTGAATGCAGAAAAAATAATCCAACATATAATGAGTCCTCAAAGGAGACAGCCAAAAAATGGGACAGAATAAATAGTAAAATACTGAAAATTTTTTCATTTAAGTTTATAAAATGAAAAAATTTAATATATTTCATATGAATATTACATTGCATACTTGGGCAAAGTCACCAACATAACCATAAGACATATTCTAGTGAAATTCTAGTAAAATTTAGAGTTAAAAAAAAATCTTTGAGAATATAGGCAAAAACTCCAAGGCACTTATAAAGAAGAAAAATGTCAGATTGAAATCAAAGTTTTAACAACAGTGCTAATAGCAAAAGACAACTGAAGAAAAGAAAATGGAAACTAATGATTTTGGATAGAGCAAATATCTTTGAAATATTAAGGTACAGACCAATTGCTGTCAGCCTGTGAGAACTAAGGAAATATTCCGATCAGTTCTTCCTGAAGTATCACCTTCAGTCAGGCAAATTAAGAAAACAATTACATAAGCAAATTTACATTTACAGCTCACACACCAAAAAGACTTGAGCAGACATTTCTCCAAAGATATACCAATGGCCAACAAGTACTACACCAAAAGATCTTCAACATCTTTAATCATTAGTGAAATGCAAATTGAAGCCACAATGAGATAAAATTTGATACTCACTAGAATCACTAGAATAACTTTAAAAAATAGATGTCATGTGTCAATGAGCAAGTGTCAATGAGCATGAAGACATCGCTGGAGAGAATATAAAATGATGCAATCACTATGGAACAGTTTGGCTGTTCCTAAAAAGTTAAACATAGAATTACCCCATGACCCAGAATTGACCCTTAAGAATTGAAAACAAGTTCCCAAATACTTGGTTGAAAATGCTTATAGCAGCACTAGCTACAATAATCAAAAGGTGGAAACAACTTAAATACTCATTAATGGATGAGTGGTTAAATAGAAATGTGGTATACACATACAATAGAATATTATTTAATCATTTAAAAGATTGAAGTACTAGAACATGCTATGACATGAAAGTGAAAATGTCAGTCCCTCAGTCATGTCTAACTCTTTGTGACCCCATGGACTATAGCCCGCCAGGTTCCTCTGTCCATGGAATTCTCCAGGTAAGTATACTGGAGTGGGCAGCCTTCCCTTCTCCTGAGGATCTTCCCAAGCCAGGGATCAAATCCGGGTCTCCTGCAAGTTTCCTGCATTGCAGGCAGATTCTTTACTGTCCGAGCCACCATGGATTCCTCAAAAACGTTACTAAAATAAAAGAAATCAGACACTAAAAGCCAGATATTATATGATCTCATTTACTTGAAATACATAGAAAGAGTAAATCAAAAAGCAAGTTGGGGGTGGTCAGGTACTGAGGGGAGGTGGGAATGAGATCTGACTCTTATTAGATACGAGGTTTTCTTTTAGGCCAATGGAAATATTTTGGAACTAGAAATGGTGTTCAAAAAACACTGTGAATGGACTAAATTACCACCGAATTGCACACTTTAGTTATTTTTATTTTCTGACTTCATCTCAAAAATAAAATTAGAAATATATATATATATATACACACCTACATGTAAAACTAAGATGAAACGATGAAGATAGGATAGATTATAGAGTGTTCAATGTAGAGAAAGGACTATCAAAAATGGATGTAACCATGGAAAATATATGAAAACTAGAATGAACTTGCTAACTGTCTTTTATATATCAATGGCAAAATAAAGACTGTTACTTTGAGTCAGATGCTAGAGTTACCAAGTAGAGAAGAGATATGATACTGCTCATCATAGGAAAATAAGAGATTAAAATAAAAAGAAGGGTTCATAGCATCAAGACTCAATCTACTCTAGGGGCTTATTTGGGACTAGACTGACTTGTTTGACTGTGCTGATCTGAGGCCAGCCAGTCCCTTTCTGTGTGTTCTTTGTCAAGGGCAGTGTTGCCAAAATGTTTGATAGCTGGATTGAGGCAGAGAAAGGACAAGATGAACTAGAACCTCTTAAGCACCAAAAAGCATAAAAGTGCTCAAAGAATGATGGGGGTATGCCAAAGTGACACAAAGGCCTAAAGGGTCACTAGTGAGACAATTTAAAGAACACAAAAATAATGATAGTAACGGATTACTAGCCCCTGAATAAAATAGGAAGTCATGAGTAAATAATGCTATAAATAAATACATACATTACATAGAAGGAAAGTCATACTTTATAGCAGAATGCCAACACAGAGGGAATGAATTAAAAAGCCACCATTTGACAACCATCACAGAAATAACTAATTAAGACAAGGGTAATCAGTGCTAAAACTTGTAGGTGAAAATTGATGTAGCTCAAGTTATTCACAAGGTTTTGATTCTGAGTCTCTTTTGTATGTAAAGTCAGCTAACAATGAATAATGCTATATTCTTTCATCTCCATGGGTATTGAGAACTGGGATTCTTAAAATATCTCTCCCAAATATTAACTACTCATTTGCATAAAACTACTGATTATCAATCTTTTTATAAGAGAAATATGGTAGAAACTATATTAACTAAGTTGGACAATACTAGGTGTCAATCACCTTATGGTTCTTGATGCATTGAGAAAAACACCAGACAAACTCAAACTGAGAGATACCCTACAAAGTAGCCTGTATTCTTAATAAAATATCAAGGTCATGAAAGGAAAGGGAAGACTGGTAACTTTCCAAACTGGGAGATTACAGAGACAGCTATATGTAATATGCAGTTCTAATTGGGACTATCAGCAAAACATAAATAGAGTTTGTGAGTGAGATGATGGAATTCAATATTAATTTTCTGATTTTGATGGCTATACTGTGGTTATAAAGAAGAATGTCCTTGTTTTTAGGAAAAAGTCATTGAAGTAGTATAGGGTAATGGGACAGCATGTCTGCTACATTATCTCAAACAGTTCTGAAAAAATATTATATTTATGGGTGTGTCATTATGCTCCATACATTGGATGTATAAATGTATAAATATGCACATGTATGCCTGTGTATATACATAGAGAGAGGAGAAACAGCAGGAAAGAGAAAGAAAATAAATATATATGCTTAATGCAGTAAAATTTCTGCAGTGAATGGAAAGCTGGGAAATCTTTGTTAGGCAAAGATTATATGGAGTTCTTCATACTATTCTTAAAACACTTCTGTACAACAGAAACTCCTTATTGAGAAAAGAAAGACTGTATCATAATTCCTGGCCTCATTCCTTACGCATAGTGAAGGGAAGCTGCAAAGGACAACGATTGAGCCCTATCTACTTACATATACATTGTTTAATTGATTAAACTTTGAAAAGAGGTAAATTTTTGCTAAATTTTAAAGCACAATTTTAAAATGGTAATTTCTTAGAATAGAAAATAAAAGGAAAAATATGATTCTAAATATGTATCTGGTTGGTAGTATAATCACACAAACAAAAGCTATTTCTTGTGACTCTAAAACAGGGCAATTTGACCCAATATCTCTAAGGTGATATGCCATAAGGAACAAAAGGAAGTGCAAACAAAACAAATTCATTTCAGTGATGATATACATGAGACCGTCCTGGTATTTGATTCTGAGTCTCTTTCATATATAAAGTTGGACAACAATCAGTTCAGTTCAGTTCAGTCACTCAGTTGTGACCAACTCTGTGATCCCATGAACCACAGCACGCCAGGCCTCCCTGCCCATCACCAACTCCTGGAGCCTACTCAAACTCATGTCCATTGAGTCGGTGATGCCATCCAGCCATCTCATCCTCTGTCATCCCCTTCTCCTCCTGCCTTCGATCTTTCCCAGCATCAGGGTCTTTTCAAATGAGTCATCTCTTCATATCAGGTGGCCAAAGTATTGGAATTTCAGCTCCAACATCAGTCCTTCCAATGAACACCCAGGACTGATCTCCTTTAGGCTGGACTGGTTGGATCTCCTTGCAGTCCAAGGGACTCTCAAGAGTCTTCCCCAACACCACAGTTCAAAAGCATCAATTCTTCAGTGCTCAGCTTTCTCTATAGTTCAACTCTCACATCTATACACAACTATTGGAAAAACAATAGCCTTGACGAGACAGACCTTTGTTGGCAAGGTCATGTCTCTGCTTTTGAATATGCCATCTGGGTTGGTCAGCACTTTTCTTCGAAGGAGTAACCGTCTTTTAATTTCATGGCTGCAGTCACCATCTGCAGTTATTTTGGAGCCCCCAAAAATAAAGTCTGCCACTGTTTCCACTGTTTCTCCATCTATTTGCCATGAAGTGATGGGGCCAGATGCCATGATCTTTGTTTTCTCAGTGTTGAGTTTTAAGCCAACTTTTTCACTTTCCTCTTTCACTTTCATCAAGAGGATCTGTAGTTCTTCTTCTCTTTCTGCCATAAGGGTGGTGTCATCTGCATCTCTGAGGTTGTTGATATTTCTCCCAGCAATTTTGATTCCAGCTTGTGCTTCATCCAGCCCAGTGCTTCTCATGATGTACTCTGCATATAAGTTAAACAAGCATGATGACAATATACAGCCTTGATGTACTTCTTTTCCTATTTGGAACCAGTCTGTTGTTCCATGTCCAGTTCTAACTGTTGCTTCCTGATCTGCATACGATTTCTCAAGAGGCAGGTCAGGTGGTCTGGTATTGCCATCTCTTTCAGAATTTTCCATAGTTTATTGTGATCCACACAGTCAAAGGCTTTGGCATAGACAATAAAGAAGAAACAATAAAGAATGTTATATTCTATTATCTTCATTGGTATTGAGAGTTGTAGGTGAAAGGTGAATGTACGTGGAAGAAGATACACATGTGAAACAGAAATAGATAACTAAAATTCCACAGTCCTGATATCAGATTAGAACAATCAGTGTCATCTCTAGACATGTTTATCTTAAAAAAAAGGAATATTGAAAGGTTAGAAACAGCCATATCTAGTGGTAATGAACAGCACTCTGGCACCCAAGTTTTAGTCTTAAAAATAGTGCTTTTCATGAAAGAACCAAAGTTCCTTGAACAAATGGCTGAGTCAATGTCTGAGACAAGAACTGTACAGAGTCTAAGTATAAAGTTTGAAGGCCCCAATGGAAAAGTCATCATCAATTAGAATAATAACTGAAATAGATGAAAAAATGTCAAGTATGTCTAAACTCATGAGCTAATATGAATAAGAAAGGATAATAACTCATCCTTCAATACTGAAAAGAGCTAGAAAACCAATTCATCATTTCAAGAGCCAGCAAATAAAGGAAAAGAACCAACCATTTATCTCGACTTCCCTATGTAAACTATTTCATTGGTTAACCTAGAACTGGTTTTTCTTTAGAAGTATCCTGCTAGTTAAGTGTAAAAGTAATTACAGAATGGGAACATACATTTCAATCTCTAATAAACTAGTGAAGCCACTGAGTATCAGTGGCTACTTAACATCAAACAAGAGAAACAAGCAAAAGTTGCATAACTCCTGATGAAAGAATGCTACACCACCAGGAAACAGATTTGCTGAAAGAAAATCAAACCTGATTCTGATCAAACCTCTAAATCCAACTAACTAACATTGTACAGAAAATTCAGAGAACTGAGGAACATGTTAAACTACTCCACAGAGTTGCCATCTTTAAAATCCAGATAGTAAGAACTCTCTAGCACAAAAGAATGGTTTCTTCTGCATTTATTTGTTACATGGAGGGTAGAAAGAGAGAAAGATGAAAGAGAAAATTGGTTAAAAAGACATGAATAATATAAGTTATGGACTTGTTAAGGAATATAAGTTATATTTAAAACAAGCAAATTGAAAACACTATGAGACAATTGGCAATTTAAACATGGCTAGCAATTGATGCTATTAAAGAATTATTATAATTATTTTCACATCCTAATGACATAGTAATTACATTTAAAATAGTTTTAGATATTCACATAGAGATACTCATAGTTGAAATTAAAGAATGCTGGAATTTGCATCAAAATAGTATTAGGAGAAGGGTAAGGAAAGAGCAAATAGATGAACAGGATGTCCATGCATGGAAATTGCTGAAGGTGGGTGAGGGACACATGAGGGTTCATTACACCACTGTGAACTCTGCACATGTCTGAAAGTATTCTTAATAAATGTTTTAAATAATTTATAACTACTATAGTGGATTAAACTAGTAATTTTGACAAAGTATTCTCTATATTATAAAATTTACACACATATAAAAATTCATAAAATTTTTCAGATTAAAAGAGTTGCAATTTTTTAATTGGTATGTTTCATGTATTACTAGTCAGTTGTCCTCTTTGTCATCAGTTCAAATAACAATCTCATGTTTCATATGTGACAAACCAATATAAAAGATTTCTATCATAAGGCCAGAGAACGATTCCTCCAACAGTTGCACATTTATGACACAATTATCTTTTAATATCTATAGTAAATAAAATACCAAAATATCCTGAAATGAGGCAAAGATACACTTGACTTTTAAGAAGGTTTATTTTTAGGACTGAAACTCAAGTGCACACACATATATATATACATACACATATTATATACATATAGTGTGTGTATATACCCATATATGCATGTATATACACACAAACATATATACCTTAAAAAATACAAACATGATGGAAGTCTGAAAATAAAAAGAATCTTTAAAAGTGCTATTTTCAGTCAACTTTGTCCATCTTAAAATGCTAACTAATCATGAACATTTGTATTTCTGCTAATGCTTTAGAAAATGATTTTGATATGTTAAATGTTTCACAAAATACCTTTAACCGACTTTTGAGTTACTAAAATTATATGGAGTTAAAAAATACTAGTTAGCAAAGAAATTTTGTTTTTTCATTATATTTTTAAAATTTAATCCTTTGTTAGGAATTTTTAACAGAATATGCTTTACAAGTGTGTAGTACTATTAAAATGCAGTCAGATCACAGTCATGGAATCTCTGTAAAACTGTATTGCTTTATTTAAAACTAATGAAAGAGCCTAATGTGTGTAAGCAACATTGTGTAGCAGAAAGAATACTACATTAGGAAAACAAGTTATAATTCTCACTACTGTTGTCTGTATGGCCAAGGGTAAATCCCATATTTTCTGGAATTTAATTTCTTTTAATAGGGTCATAACATGGGAATAAATTGTTTCTACAGACATACTGAACAGTTTTAAAGGAATAAAGATATTTCCTCATCTTTAAAATGGGATACATAACATCAATACTTTACTGTGCTCTTTGAGTGTAGTGCTACAGAAAAGCAGGGATCAATTATAAGCAAATTGAGTTTCTCAAAAACTCACCCTCAGCTGGTAGAACATGACTTTTTCATTCTCAGGAGCAATGAATAAACTGGAAACAGCTAAGGAGAAGAAGCCATCCGTGGTTGACTTTTGAAAAGCAGACTACATAGCACTAAAGATTAACCTGAATCTCTACCTGATTTCTGAGCAGCTCATCTTCTAAGCAGTAGTTCTCAGAAAGGAGGTCAGAGATGTTTGAGGAGTCCAGGGGTCTGGAAACTGAAGCAGTAGAGAAATAAATAGTGCCTCTATAGGGTCAGTGCCTCTAATTAGCACAGGCACAGAGAAACTACTGCTTTCATGCAGTCACAGTAAGAAAGAAAGTCTTATTACATCCTGTGACCTGTGTGTCCTGGAAAAGGCTTAGGAAGGAAGAAGGTATTTTCAGTACAGTTGAGAAAATTTCTTTTTAAATAGGTGCAGGGATCTTTTGTGAATCAAAATTCCTGCCTGAGTTCAAAACCGATTAATAAATCTTATTAAAATTATCTATTTAATTTGAATGTTTATTTACTTTAAATAGATGTACATATATATAATTAAATTAGAAAATACATCAGAGTTTCAAATACAAAGTGAAAAGAAAGTCTAAAATAAGTTTATATTTTTAAATTTCATGTCTGCAAATAACAAATACAACATCAGATTGACTAAGGCTATTTAAGTGTAGGAAAGGTTGAAGGCATGGCCTGTCATCCAGTTTCAGGAATTAAGTTATGAACACACACACATACATATATATATGTAAATTGTATGTGTGTATGGTGTATGTGTAATACTTATGTATACATGTACATTCACACATATGTATGTATTTGTACAAACCTGACAACTGACTTTATTCTTAGAAATTAACCAATTAATAAAGACAAATTTATTGTTTTAAAAGGGCATTGATAAGAACTAATTCCTAGTTGAACTAGCACTTTAAATGAAATCTGATGAATTCTTGACTAAAATATTAAAGGAATTTGGAGAATTTTGAAAGGCATAAATACAGTATTTAAAGGGTATTAACTATATGATGGATAAAAAAGTAAACCTAAAGAGAAATGAAAAAGTCAATAAAATAAAAGTATGTCCAGTGGTTATTCAGTGTTTATCTACAATTGAGAATGAACTTTTTTTTTTTTTAATTTTGAATCTTTTGACACATGTATGGAGTCCTGGCCTCAAGACCCCAGGTGCGAGGCTTTGCACCAAGGCCACAGAAGTGGAGCCCAGAATCAAGGTCACCTCTGAAGCCAACTGAGCCCCTTTGTAACTGTTGCCAAAGGCCCCTGATCACCACTAACAAGCTTCCTGACTCCCAATTAGGCAAAGATGCCCACTCCAGTAAATACCCTTGCACCCTAACCAATCACCTAACACCAACCTTTTAGCAAGAATTTTCTTTATCTTGAGACTATAAAATTGGCTATTAACGCACGAAATCGGTTGACTCTCCTTGGTCTGTCAGGAGGTCAGCCTGCTGCGCTTGCAGTACCCACTTTATCTCTGCTCTTTGTTCTTAATAGACTGACTCCCTTCTGAAATACTTTATGTCTGGAAATTCTTTTCTAACCCATACTCGGACTGCCTCAACAACATGAGAAATATTTTAAAAATTAAGAAAACATGAAGAAAGAGGTTTAACACTTTATCTTTGATTAAAAACAAAGAATAGCTACTTAGCTCTATTTGAAGTGCTCTTCTATGTATAAGGAAAAAGCCGTTAGTTATATTTCCAAAAATGAAGATGTGATTTTCCATTCCCTGCTCGGAGACCTTCATATTTTCATTCTTCAGCTCTACCTGTCCCTCTTCCTGTAAAGCTTTTCCTCATGCACTGAGTGCTCCACTCCCAAACAAATAATTACTCTTCCTGTAAGTCTTCATATACTCTGTCACAGTATTTGAAATTACTAATTTTTACATGCTTTCACTCTATTATAGTGAAATAAACAGATTCTCAAATGAAATAAAAAGATTCTCAAATGTAAAAGCTATGCCTTCTTTACGGTTTTAATCCCAAACCTGACATATATGTGACAAAAAGACCAAAAAAATCAATTAATGAATGACTAAATGGATGGATGGAAGTAATCACAACAAAGAGCTGGTGATGATAACCCTTCGTATTTTTAATCTGAAATTTTACTGATAATGTTCTAAAAGAAAAAATATAGTATGGCATAATTAACATTTTATCACTGTATTATCACCTACATCCCGCTGTAAACACAAAACACATACACACACATGCACACAAACACATACAGATATTCCAAGTTAAAGTGTAAATTTTTAGTTTAGACTTCACATATTTAAAATTTCATAATTTGTACAGCCCTACAGGGGTAGGACTACCAAATTTATTAATGACTGTGATTGATTCAAAAATGTTAAATAGGGGAAATAAAAGCTCCACCTTAAAAGAACAAATCTGCTGTTGTCAATGAGAAAGTGAGACCAGATAATCAATAAGTGTCCTCCGAATTATTTTGAGTAATTTTTCCCATGGCATCAAATTTCCATTAAGCCAAACTTTCACTAAGGCTGGGCACACATGTTTTACAAAAGAACAACTTTTTAAAATGAAGAGAAACTAATTTTTCAAATGATAGCATAGTTGAATAAATATGAATAAATTCTCTAGACATTCTATAGTAATGTATTTTTTGCTATTTTTTAACGAATTGGAATAAATTATACTATAGTTTCCATTGGGAAAAACTGTTAAAATGGATCTTCCTTTCTAACATGGATCACCTGAGCTATTCTCATAATTTAGAGTGTGTAGGCAATTTCTGGCACAGAATGTAAGGAAGGAAGTGTAAAGAAACCATTGGGTAATTCTAGCAAATAGCACTAGCTTGAACAAACGCAAAAAAGGAACAATCCTTTATAATCCAATGAGACATGCTTTAAAAACTTCCAGCCGTTTCCTGAGAAGCACTCAGAGTCATTAAAAAGCAGCCACGTTTTGCCATAAGAGAGAATGGGAAAAGGATTTTCCTGTTGTAATGAGTAAGATGAGGCAACGAAAACAGCCAAATGGACACTGTTTACAGACAATAGAAACACAACAACCTTTTATTTGTATAATGACACATATTCAAATTGGCTGGATTCTCACTGCCTGAGTTTTAAAACACAGTTTTACTGTCAAGTATTTTGAAAAATTTCCTAGCGTAAACAAAAAGTATTTTCTGAGCATCTAAAACTTTTTCAAAAACAGAAATTAAAATGTTTTTTTTTCAAAAAACTCAATCTTCACCATTATAAGTTGGCATCTATCTGAGAATGAATATAGTTTACCAGACTTTAAACATAAATGTTCAAGTATATTTATCCAACTATATCTGATAAAATGCAGTAAATGTCTTCTATGTTTGTGTGCTTTTTATTCACTTTTCAGTTGAATACTATGAGTCCAAGGGCTTACCATCTTGTGGCCTGTATTCATTTATTCCGTCGCTGAATTATTGCTGACAGTCTCTCTTCCCAAGATGTAGTTCACAAAGTCCACAAGTTGATACAGGTAAATTAAAGCTGAGACTGATGCCAGCTTTCTGATTGTCAGTCCAGCTCTTCCATCACAAGACTAAAAGGCGAGAGATTGGTAAGACCAGAAAGGACTACCACTTGAGTCCTGAAACTAAATGTCTAGCCTTGTGATTAGTTGTAATCAATCTGAGAAAAGACCTAGTATCCTTGTACTTTACTTACTCCAGTCCAGTCACCTTAGTTAACCTCTGGTTGGCATTTACTTGATATATAATTTACATACCATAGAGTTCACTCATTTAAAATACACAATTCAGTGGTTTTTAGAATATTTACAAAGTTATGCAACCATCACTATCTAACTACATTTATACATTTCTAAATGTATCTAAATGCCTTTGTATTTTCATCACCCCAAAAAGAACTCTCAATGGAAGAACAGATGAAAGGAGGGGAAAAAGAGGGAGAGAGGGATAGAAAAAAGAAAGGAAAGGGCAAGAAGAGGAAAGCTCTACAAAAAGAACTTCATTTAAAAGTGAAAAAAATGCTTACAAAAATAAATATCAGAAAAAACACTGGAAATATAAATTCAATAACATTTTAAAAGTACATTTTTCACTTTATTCTAGATGACTATATCTTTCCTTTCTTTTTCAAAGTCAGTATTATTATTTAGTCATGGGGTAGGCAAAAGATTCTTGGATTAGAAACTTGTTTTCTAAGACAGAGCACTGGGGCATCTTGGTTTGGTTATATTATTTTGAAAACCATGAAACTCACTTTTCTCTGAGAATGGTTGCACTCATTCCATGTTACCTTGAGGAATTTTGAAATAATAAAGGTATTTTTATAACAGGCCATGAGATGTAACTGGGGACTCTCAGCTCCTTAGCATTGTTTCAGCTCTATTTCTTACTTATGATAGGGCTGTGACTCTGGGCTTACCACACCTGACATCTACCCTGTTGTTATTTAGTCGCTTAGCCATTCTGTCTCTTTCTGACTCCATGGACTTGTAGCCTACCAGGCTCCCCTGTTCATGAGATTTTCCAAGCAAAAAGCTGGAATGGGTTGCCATTTCCTTCTCCAGAGGATCTTCCCAACCTGGGGTCAAAACCCATGTCTCCTGCTTGATAGGCAGATTCTTTACCACTGAATCACCTGGGAAGCCTAGACTTCTACCCTAGACCTTCAGTCGCTCAGTCGTGTCCGACTCTTTGCGACCCCATGAGTCGCAGCAAGCCAGGCCTCCCTGTCCATCACCAACTCCCGGAGTTCACTCAGACTCACATCCTTCGAGTCAGCGATGCCATCCAGCCATCTCATCCTCTGCCGTCCCCTTCTCCTCCTGCCCCCAATCCCTCCCAGCATCAGAGTCTTTTCCAATGAGTCAATTCTGAGGTGGCCAAAGTACTGGAGCTTCAGCTTTAGTATCATTCCCTCCAAAGAAATCCCAGGACTGATCTCCTTCAGGATGGATTTGTTGGATCTCCTTGCAGTCCAAGGGACTCTCAAGAGTCTTCTCCAACACCACACTTCAAAAGCATCCATTCTTTGGCACTCAGCCTTCAGTCCAACTCTCACATCCATGCATGACCACAGGAAAAACCATTGCCTTGACTAGATGGACCTTAGTTGGCATAGTAATGTCTCTGCTTTTGAATATACTATCTAGGTTGGTCATAACTTTTCTTCCAAGGAGTAAGTGTCTTTTAATTTCATGGCTGCAATCACCATCTGCAGTGATTTTGGAGCCCAAAAAAATAGTCTGTCACTGTTTCCACTGTTTCCCCATCTATTTCCCATGAAGTGATGGGACCGGATACCATAATCTTCATTTTCTGAATGTTGAGCTTTAAGCCAACATTTTCACTCTCCTCTTTCACTTTCACCAAGAGGCTTTCTAGTTCCTCTTCATTTTCTGCCATAAGGGTGGTGTCATCTGCATATCTGAGGTTGTTGATATTTCTCCTGCCAATCTTGAGTCCAGCTTGTGTTTCTTCCAGTCCATGTTTCTCATGATGTACTGTGCATATAAGTTAAATAAGCAGGGTGACAATATACAGCCTTGACTTAGCTTGCTGCTAATGAAAAAAGCTGATGATGCCTGTTGAGACTGAAGATTAGTTCTATCTGCTTCAGTTTGTCTTTGTCCCTTGTTTCTTATATTTCAGAACTAGCTAGCCAGAGATTTCTGACTTAGATAATGTTCCAGTTACAAGCAAGACTTGATGGCTGCTTGCAATCATGTGACCAAGGCAATCATCTCTGAAAATAAAAGCCCTTTCTTCTTTTTCCTACATAAAGTGAAGTGAAGTCGCTCGGTAGTGTCTGACTCTTTGCAACCCCATGGACTATAGCCTGTCCGACTCTTTGTGACCCCATGGACTGTAGCCCACCACACTCCTCTGTCCTTGGGATTTTTCAAGCAAGAGTACTGGCGTGGGTTGCCATTTCCTTCTCCAGAGGATCTTCCCAACCCAGGGATCGAACCTGAGTCTGCCACATGGTAGGCAAATGCTTTACCGTCTGAGCCACCAGGGAAGTCTCCCAGCAAAACCTGGGGAGCTGGAAGTTGCTCTTTGGGACATGAGTCCACCTTCACCCCAAGATTGTCAGCTTCCTCAACAAAGCTGTCTTTCCTTTTACCCAGCACTTGTCTCTCAGTATTGGATTCCTGGGCAACAAGCCACTGAACCTAATGCAGATAACATTTCCTTTTATTCTTATTGTAACTCTCATTTTCAGCACTCAGTTAGAATATACATTCAGGTCTTCATAATCTTAAGCTTTTTAGTCTCATGATGGAACAGATGGATGGCAATCAGAAAACTGAAAAAAACTGCCACTTTAATTCATCCCTATTCACTTCTTCCTTCTCTTCCAAGGGCATGTTCTATGTTCTTCTATTCTTTCTTCTCCAATTACAAACACCTTTTTTTCTGATTTGTTCTACACTAACAAAGGATTTAAATAGACATTAACATTTCATCTAACACTTTTCTTTGAAATTTGCTGTGTCATATTCTTTAAATATCATGGGATTCTTAAAAAAGTCAATTTCCAGAAATTATTAATATCATTAAACTTTTCAGTATCTGGGTTGCATTTCACAGACAGATTATATGCAGCCCTGCAGTCTTCCGAGATAAAATTGCTTTATTACTCAGATAAAATAGACTGTATCTGAGATTGTGCTAATTGACCCTGAGAAATACAAACCATAGTAGCCTCCACACTATAATCTTTTTTTTAAAAAAAGACCCTACAATGTGCCCTTTACTTTTGTCTTCGAAATACACAATTTCCTAAGATATATTCCTTATTCTATCAGAAACTCCAATGGACTATACGAAGAAAACTCTCTGGATCATATTAATCTACAGTAAGGAATCTTGGCTGTTTGCAAAGTAATTTGGGACTGTGAAAATGAAGCAAATGAACTTTAAGTAAATACTGCTAAAAGTTATCTTTAAACACTTCATTCAAACATTTTAAGACTTATCCCACATGGTAACATATATACCCTTGATATAATACTAGTCCATAAAACCAGAAACTATAAATTGTTACAAAGGAGTTATCATCTATTCACTCCATTAGAATTTTGTTTCATAATAATAAAACAGTCATGCAAATTAATTCCATTTAAGAAGTTATAAATTAGTCTAATTATGTAAATTTTATTTTTTGAGAAGACCAGAACAATTTCTGTCACTGTATGATTAAAAAATTTATGTAGACTAAAACACATAAACTGAAATCATTTTCCTGTCACAAATGCTATTTTAGAATAGAACAAATTATAAGCCCTTGACATATTACAAAACCTCCCTCTAATGATTAATACTGTTGAGTTCTAAGAGGAATTGCCAAGCTAATGACATATTAAGCTTTTCCAGCTTCAGCATCCTTTTGAACACACTGGGAGGGCAAGCATCTTATCTGTCAAATCCTTCACTTAGTTCTTGCTAAATTAAGTTCTAAAAAATACATAAATTACTTTTTTTTTCCAATGAAGATTACTGAAGTGTTATGATTTGGAATACTGCCTCTGGCTAGAATCATACTAATAAGTCATAAAAATGATTTACCTAATAGTTGCATAGCTGTAGTCAATATTCCAATTTAAAAATATATTGTGTTGCTTCTTTGTAAAGAAAATGACAGATAAAGTAGACATATAACAAAAACTTGTCACCAACTAGAAACATATAAAAACTCACCAAGAAATAAAAATATTTTCCTTATACATAAAACACTTAATTTTAATATATTTAAGTGTTTTCCTTATAAAACACAATTTTAATACATTAAAAAAATTTGGTGTTTAACAAGCAAACTGAAATAGGAACATCTCTCAACAAATACAACAACATATATAATATGATTTATCCTCCAATATTCATTTTAATCATAATAGTGTATGGGGTTAAGGTATAGATCTTTAAATTATTGAGTTCTTTAATTTAGAGACAGTGTCAGAAAACCTAAAAGATATATAAAAGGGATAAACTGACTTCTCTCAAGAAATACTCTGTCTTTAAAAGTAGTAACAAAGGTATCTTTCAATCATTCAGCCCCTTATTTAAACAATATTTGCTATGAACTTACATTGTGAATTATATTATAATACAAGTGAGCAAGATAGAATTAAGCTATGCCTCATGGAATTTATACACCATCAGCAAAGACAGAAATGGGAGAAAATAACTCACACATAAGGAGAAGAAAAATATAATGATTTATAGGGTATTATGGTGGCTTATTACAAAAAAACCTTAACTAGTATAAAAAAAATATCAAGGGATCCTTTTTGGAGGAAGTCATGTTTAGACTATAATTTGGAAGATGTAAATGAGGTTTACCACACAGAAGGAACAGGGAAAGGTTTGAAGGTGTGCAAACATGGCATTTAAAGAATTGAAAATAGGCCAATAAGGGTGAAGAGTGGAGAAAGGTGGAAGCAGTGACAACAGATAGAGCTGAAGCGATCAGGCCAGGAAGAAACCTGTTTGGTATGTTAAGCCTTGCAATAGGAATCAACTGAAGGTGACTGGGAGATAATAAATCTGCTGCAGATTTACATATTAATATATTCACATTGTTGAAGAAACTTCTAGAGGAAGAGTTAAAAAGCTGTTGCTGTAGCTCAGGCAAAAGATGATGGTAGAGAAATAAAGCTGTCACTAAGAATGGAAGCAAATGAATGCATTATATTTTTTAAAAAATTAATGGATAAGATTCAGTGTCTGAAAATAAGGGGGTGTGGGAAGACGAAGTAATCGCAGAATTAAACTTGAGCAGCAGTACAAAGCCCTGGTATATCTGGAAGAGTGGACTAGTTCTAGGACACTGATACAGGTCTTCCAGCCAAAGAGAAGCTACTCACCTGACTTCATGCAGTTTTAGATTAACTGTTTAATCAAACGTGCTCTTCAAGAAGTGTAAACCTTTGATGAAAACCAAAAGTTGATCAGAAACCTATCCAAAGATCTCAGAGTCAAAGGTGAAAGCATGAAGAGTTTGCATTGAAATGTACATTGGGTTAATCATCAATAAAAACAAGGAACTGTTATACGTCAGGGTCCAGCCCCCGAAGGATCCAGGGAAACCCGAAGAAGAAACGGCGTTGGCGATTGCGATTGATTTAGAGAGAGAGATAAGGAAAGAATGCTGTAGATAAGAAAATAGAGGAGAGAAGAAAAGAGGCTGATGTTCCTTGGTGTATACAGAAAATCAATAAAGTCTCAAGACAAGAGACTTGCACTGTCTACGTAAGGCCACAGGTGCCCTCCTGGTCTCCCGAGGGAGTGAAGACGCAGGGCACCTTCCCGTTCAGGTCTTAGAAACCCAGGTAAATAAGTAGACACGGCGGACCTCTGTACTCCAGATGGGAACTAGCCAGAAAGAGAGAGTAAGAGGAGAAAACAATTGACATGGGGAGATCAAGCTGCTTCGATGAGCGAGATCCCAAAGCTTTATTTTTCAAAAGGTACTTTTATACTTTGCTTATACATAGAGTGAAATGAAAGATGCAAGGTCATACAAAGTCAGCCCAAACATTCCAGCAGTTTTGCCCTTATCGAAACCAGGATTTTTCTGCATACCTTTCCCACAAATGATGTTGTGTACAGTATCTTCTGGCCTTGGAGGCCTGTGAACATTTTATGACCCTCTTTTGATAAAGGCTGCTCAACCAGAAAAATTATTTTCCCTCAAAGTGTTTTTTCTTTATATTTCTAATCTATGTCAGCTTCAGAAAATGCCAAACAGAGTTACGTTTTTCACAGAGCAAAGGTGCAGTGAGTTACAAGAAAGAACCAATTAGCTCAAAAGTCTGATGTGGTTAAATTCAAGGCTACACTTGTTTTTCTTACATTCTCACTATGTTAACTAATGCATTCCCAGGTGCACAGTGGATAAAAGATATGGGAGCTTAGCAACAAGCATTTGGCCCAATAATGAAATCCTACATCAGTACTACTCTATTAGAGTAGTACTTTTAACTCTTTGAAAGGCTCTATGTTTTAGGCTTTCTGTGCCTCTCACAGTTGGGAGGCTATAAATAATCACATGCATAGCTGTAAGAGTCTAGATATACTTAACCGAGCAAGCTAGAATGCTAACAGAGAGGGTTTGATTTGAAATATTCCTCTCATGTCCAGGAGACTTATTAGCTATAGCCCTAAGTTTATTTTCTCCAGAGAAAGGTGGTCAGGGTTAGCCCCCTGTTAATGTCAGAGGAGTTGGTGAAAGTTATGAAGTAGTAAAACAGACAGATTCTGGTTTTGGGGTAGATGCTCGAGAAAGCCTAGGGAGCCCCTTGAGTTCTGAAGCCTTGCTTAACAGTTCTCTTCCACATGACCTTGTCATAGGTGGAATCTCCTATGGTGGCTCCTGGCAGTTATACCACTCATTAAAGATGAAAGGGAATAACATAATATTTAATTGGGCTTTGCCAAGTCTCCATTGTTGTTTTATAAAATTGGGGACACAAATCCTGAGCCAACAACATGGAATCACTATAGAGGAAAGATAAATGATATTCAAGGTGAGCTCCAAGAAGTACCAAAAAGCAAATAAAAAATGAGCATAATCTGTTTATTATGCTAACTGAAAATTTTGTGGTAGCAGTTTGCAAGTATGAAATAGTTAAACATAGCATCAGTCATCTCTTAACTACAGATTGCATCTGTTAGATGGCTAAGGAGAGAGTATATATTATCCTGAGATGAAAAAAAAAAAAGCCTCAGGAGGAAAATGCTTCCTGCTATTGGAGTATCGGAGGAGAATCACTGAATCATGCAAATTAACATGTTTCACACAAATTGATGTTCTGTCTCAAACTCAGCAGCAATTCAGGTTCAAGTCAGCAATCCTCTGATTTGACTTGCCATAGAAAATTCATAGAAAATACTCTAATGAAAGTTGCAGACTTATTAGCCCAAAACACTGTGAGTGACCAGAAGTAGTAACTTAGCCCTATCTTGAGTGTTACTAACATGTGAACACACATGTTTTTCTATAAAATAATTGAAAATAGTTCCAAATGTAATCTGTAAGACTTGTAGATATAGAAAGATTATGTTTAAGATATGATCTATGATTAACCTCTCAGAGAGACTTCAAATTGTATCCAATATTCATAGCAGCATTATTTACAATTGCCAAGAAATATTAATAGAAGCAATCTAAGTTTCCATCAAGAGATAAATGGATAAAGAAGATGTGGTGTACATACACACACACACACACACACACACACACACACACACACGTGGTGGAATACTACTCAGCCATAAAAAGTATAAAAATTTGCCATTTGCAGCAACATGGATGGACTTGGAGGGAATTATGCCCAGTGAAATAAATCAGAAAGAGAAATAAAAGTATTGTATGATATCATTTACATGTCTAATCTAAAAAATAAAATAAAGTAGCAAATATAACAAAACAGAAGCAGACTCACACATAAAGAGAATAAACTAGTGGTTACCAATGGGAAGATGGAAGGGGGGCTGTATAGGAGTAGACTCTTAAAAATATATGCTAAATAATATATATTATTGTCTATATTCATGCATCATACCAAATCATACTGACTAGTTACTGAAATGCTGATTCTGTACAACCAAAAACACTAACTTAGCAATTTTGCAAGTTGCAAAAAACAAAGGACTCCAGAAAATTCCAAGTTTTACTAGCGCTGTAATTATCAGGGATAGAAGAAAAAAAAAATCCAACACCTTTTCAACGTTAATTTAATGGGTTTGTTTGCAATGAAATATTAAGACTATGGCTGGAAATCTGTTAGGCTTGGGAATAATAGGTTAAAAAAGCTAAATAACCTTATATCTAGGTTTAGAAGTGGAAAGAAACAAGCCAGCTAAAAAGCTAAAAATCTACAGTGTAACTTTGGAATAAAGACAATGAAAATACTTTGTTACTATTTGGAAACTTCCACAGCTCAGAAGACAGAAAAACCATTCTTTATGCCCTACCACACAGATAGACATTCAACTTTCTATTTCTAGAATAAATAACCTGTCATTATAAAAGCCTGACAAACTAGAGTGCCATTTGCTACTTTTTAAAGTGGGTTCAATTTAATTCCTAAGTGAGAGTTGGGATGGAGAAGATGTGTACTCTCTACTTTTTTGCATTCCAATACCTCAATAAAGTATTTCATGAGTTTATTTTCCTCATCATTGTTTAAATTGTCCCTGAGAAGTGTGAATAAATAGAAAAAAACAGCCCAAACTCTATTCAAAAACTAAACAACTCAGACTCTACAGAGGCAAAAAAGTTTTCCCCTGCTGTTGAGGAACAATTATCAGAAATAAATTACTAAAATTTTGGTGATGACACGATTGAACACTGCAATATTTTTTATGGTTTTAACGCTGAACATCTGATGATATTTTAATGTAAAAATTATGTATCATGCTTTAATTTTGGAAAGAATTACATTAAAACAACAAAAAGCATTCTCAATAAGAAATTTGTTTTGTTTTGAAATGATAAAATAACCTTGGTCCTCTATATTCATTCCTAATTTTTATCACTATTCCTAACATTTCAAATATACAGTGAAATTTTAGGCTGAAATATTTCTCATTTATGCCTTGAATTGTTAAAGCATAACAAGTTGAACAGTAGGGGCTTCCCAGGTGACACAGTGGCAAACAATCTGCTTGCCAATGGAGGAGACACAAGAGATGCAGGTTCAATCCCTGGGTCAGGAAGATCCCCTGGAGAAGGAAATGGCAACTCACTCCAGTATTCTTGCCTGGAAAAATTCCATGGACATAGGAGCTTGATGGATTACAGTCCATTGGACCTAACTGAGCACATACACACAAACTACAAGATGAAATGGTAAAGGAATATGATCAAGTTTTTAATTCAGGTTTTTGCTTTACTCTCTTCTATTCAAGGAATCCCCCCATCCTTCTGCTGTTATATGTTAACTGCACTCTGCTTACTTTATTAACTCTTGTTATCTCAGTACTGAAATCTATCTTCAATGAGAGTGAGAGGAGAGAGTTCTCTGATTCTCCTCATGGTTGCTAAGACCAGAACACAACTGTTTTTCTCTAATCCGGGCACATATCTTCAGTATCCAGACCGCAGAAGATAACTGGGGCTTTCTTTTACCAGTTTGAATACTTGACAAAGCTCCTCTGCATCACAATTAAGTAAGTAGTTACTCATTCCAGCTCAAGGCCTCTCCAGGAAGCTGGAACCTGCCATTTCTGAGAATGGTGCATTCTTAATGCAACACCCACCTTTGGTTAAGTGTCCTACACAAGGCCTATGGTTTGTTTTCTTTTTAAAAATTGTTTTTTTATTTTGTATTGGGCAGGGCTTCCCTGATGACTCAGAGGCAAAGAACCCAGCTGCCAATGCACAAGACACAGGAGACGGGGGTTCGATCCCTGTGTGGGAAGATCCCCTGGAGAAGAAAATGGCAACCCACTCCACTATTTTTGCCTGGGAAATCTCATAGACAGAGGAGCTACAGCCCATGCGGTGACAAAGAGTCAGACACAATTTAAGTGACCGAATAATAATAGCCATTAAACAGCATTGGGACAGTTTCAGGTGAACAGTGAAGGGTTAGCTATACATATAGTTTTTCCACCTTCCCTCAGACTGCTCTCCCCAGGGCCCATCTTCAGTTGTGACTTCCCTTTCCAATCTGACAGTGTGTCCTTTTATGGATTTTTCATACTTTTTGGTGTATTGAAGCTTCTCTGACTTATTTTCCAATACAATTCTAAACTGAATTATATATATTTATTTTCTGGTCTATCCAGGGATTTGAGGTTATAACAGGGATATTACTGTGTGTGCTTGGTTTATCACAAAGAATAGAATATGTGTAATTTTCCTCTCACAATAAATTCAATATCAAGTGTAAGTTTAAATTATGAAAGGGGATATAAAAACTCTTTTTAATATTCTCACTACCCTGGAAACTTACTCTTGCTGCTTGCATTAGTATTATCTTTAGGAAACAGAACTAATGTTTTACTTTCTCAAAATGGCATTCTCATCTTTTCTAAGTAAACAAAATAAGAAGTTTGTCTTGGAATCTTTCTGTATACTGGAAAACATGTAAATAAAACTATAAAACTGAATATGAGGTAGGAGAACAGTCAAGGGATCTGAAATAAATGAAATATGAGGAGGATGAGTGGTACAAAAATGTGGGAGAATAAGAACTATGTAACCCAGCTATCACAGATGTCAGATCTTTCCACAAGAAGATGACAGGGAATACTGATGAGATGTCTGATATTTTTGGATTAAAATTCTTTCATATGAATCTATATCTTCTTCATGAAGTAGAGTATGATGGATAAAATAGTATACCGGGTTCTAATCCCCTTTCTGCCATTTGATCTTGGGCAAATTTACTTTACCGCTTTCTGCTTAAGATTTTTCATCTGTAACTGAGTCCCCTACCTCAAAATATCCTTATAAGGATTAGACAGGTTCCTTTATACAGACAGCTAAAAACAACATGTAAGTGCTGGACATTGTAATTAATATTATTAATGCTACTGGGGCTGATTTTTAATTCTCCTAAGTTTAGAAAACTCAAGAGTGGGGGAGAAGGGAAGCCTATAATCTCCAAGCAGGTAGACTTTCAGGCTCATAGTCCTATTGTTGTTGTTGTTCAGTCACTAAGCTGTGTCCAACTCTTTGTGACCCCAGGGCCTGCAGCATGCCAGACTGCCATGTCCTTCACTATCTCCCGAAGTTTGTGCAAACTCATCTCCATTGAGGCGGTGATGCCATAACAGTCCTAACTAAGTAAAATTTTATATGGGACAAGTTACCTAAAAATATTTTGGGGATGGGCTAACTAAATGACATAAGAGATATAAACTTGCTTGAAAAAGTCAAGCAATGGAGGCACAGACATAGAGAACAGACTTGCGTACATAGAGTGGGAAGGAGAGGGAGGGACCAAGTGAGAGAGTAACACTGAATCAGCACGTACATTCAGTTCAGTTCAGTTCAGTCGCTCAGTCGTGTCCGACTCTTTGCGACCCCATGAATTGCAGCATGCCAGGCCTCCCTGTCCATCACCAACTCCCAGAGTTCACTCAAACTCATGTCCATCGAGTCAGTGATGCCATCCAGCCATCTCATCCTCAGTTGTCCCCTTCTCCTCCTGCCCCCAATCCCTCCCAGCATCAGGGTCAAAATTTTCCAATGAGTCAACTCTTTGCATCAGATGGCCAAAGTATTGGAGTTTCAGCTTCAACATCAGTCCTTCCAATGAACACCTAGGACTGATTTTCTTTAGGATGGACTGGTTGGATCTCCTTGCAGTCCAAGGGGCTCTCAAGAGTCTTCTCCAACACCACAGTTCAAAAGCATCAATTCTTCGTGCTCAGCCTTCTTCACAGTCCAACTCTCACATCCATACATGACCACTGGAAAAACCATAGCCTTGACTAGACGGACCTTTGTTGGCAAAGTAATGTCTCTGCTTTTTAATATGCTGTCTAGGTTGGTCATAACTTTCCTTCCAAGGAGTAAGCATCTTTTAATTTCATGGCTGCAATTACCACATGTTAAATAGACAGCCAGTGGGAATTTGCTATATGACACAGGGAGCTCAAATCTGGTGCTCTATGACCACCTACAGGGGTGGAATGGGGTGAGAAGTGGAAGGGAGGGTCAAGAAGGAGGGGACATGTGTATACCTATGGCTGATTCATGTTGATGTATGGCAGAAACTAACACAATATTGTAAAGCAACTGTCCTCCAATTAAAAATAAATTTATTTTCTTTTTAAAAAGTCAAACTTTCCACTGAAAGTAGAGCTCTAGTAGTTCAGATGGTAAAGAATCTGCCAACAATGCAGGAGACCCAGGCTCAGTCTCTGGCTTGGGAAGACCCCCTGGAGAAGGGAATGGCTACCCACTCCAGTATTCTTGCCTGGTAAATCCCATGACAGAGGAACCTAGCAGGCTACAGTCCATGGGGTTGCAAAGAGCCAGACACGACTAAGCGACTAACACTTTCATTGAGAAGATCATGAAAAAGACCTGTGGTGACACTCATATATTTTGGGCTTCCCAGGTAATGCTGGTGGTAAAGAACTTGCCTGCCAGTGCAGGAGATGTAAGAGTTGCGGATTCAATCAAGCCCCAGGTAGGGAAGATCCCCTGGAGGATGGCATGGCATCCCACTTCAGCATTCTTGCCTAGAGAATCTCATGGACAGAGAAACCTGATGGGTTACAGTCCATAGGATTGCAAAGAGTTGGACATGACTGAAGTGACTTAGCACACATGCACTCATTTTACTGAAATGTTTACTTTTCTATTATAATTTTTGTTATCTATATTTTCTTATAAATAATTAACCGAGAAATGTATTTCCAGTATATATTTTTACTAGATATATTCAAGACTATTTTTAAGAAAGAAGGTCTGCTTACTTTATACTCATTAGCAAGTAAAATGTTTGAACTTGAACTATTCTTAAATAGCAAAATATTTATACATCATCTCAGTCAGGATTAGCAAACAATTTTATTGATGAATCAAAGTAAACAATGCTATTTAAGCAGTTATCAATACTTTGAAAACAACAACAAAAAAAACCTCCACAGAAGTATCAAATTATTTTCTTTGATAAACATTTTATAATTATTATTATGAGACATTAATTAAACTGCTTTATCTCTTGCAAGAAAAATAGTCTAAAGATGATGTGAGAGTTTTAATTGCCCCATCACATCATCCAGTATATGTTAATGGAATAGTTGTTTAATATTCTGAAACTGGGTGGAAAACACAGAAGAACATGCAAATGTGTTCTGTTCTCACAGCACGACCCTTGGATATGTAAAATAGATTTAACATTAAAGCTCTAATTCTGCATTCCAAAAATCTAAATACACTTCAGTCTTACAAAAATTAGTAAAATCTTCACAGGAATGTTATGCCTAATCACCTTACATAAGGTTACCTGGAGTTACTGATGATAACTTACATAAACGGATCAATTTCTATGCTTTATTAAATTGCTCACTCACTGACATGGTTTTCAAAATCAAAAGAAAAATGCTTTCAGTCCAAATGTATTTCCAATCTTATGTCCAAAAGTAGAAGTCTTGAAATTCATCAAAAGAACATCTCAACGCTGGGTAAATTCTACAGGGCAGCTTCTGAATGTGAGCAGAGGACATAAGGCATCCAGAAAAGCAGAACATTGTCTTCAAAAAGAGGTAGGAAAAACACAGAAGACGAAAAGGGAAACAAAGGACGTGGGGAGGGAGCTCTGTCCCGGGAAGGGAGTCCTGTCCCGGGAAAAGTTTTAAAGGGAGAGAAGTTTCCAAACCCCGGGAAGCACTCTCACTGCCGAATCTGTGGCGAGTCTTGGAGGCACATGGCAGGGAGGAAAAATGAATGGTGATTGAGACCAGCAGGTTGCGAGCCCGGCGGTGATTCCCGGCGGAGAGGCAGAGCAGACGCCTGCATCCGCCACTAGCAAGTGGGGGCTGGGCAAGGAGGTGCGGGAGACGCGGGCGGCGGCGCTTCTTAAGAATCGGGCCAATTTTATGAAATACCTTCTTCAGGTGGTATAATTCTTTATTCACTTACTACCCTTTTCCCTCATAAGTCAAAAGATACCCAATCGTTGAAATCAATTACTTATTTTTAAAAACACTATGCTATGTAAATTTTATATCAGATTTATTTAATGTGCTAAAATTTACCAAAAAATGTTTTTATTCCCACCATTATAAAAGTAGTATATGCTCTTTGGATCCGCTGTACTTTAAAAATTTTAGAAAGAGTAAAATTAAAGTCACCATTGCTAACATTTAAGTGCCTTTACTTTTAGTGTTTAATATCAAAGGTTGAAGGTTGCCAGATACAGTGTTGAGATCTTACTATAGATACAGCTGTGTGTCCCAGTTTCACTCTTTCACTCTCTCTCTCCTTTTTTTTTTTTTTTTTCTTTTATAACTACAGTCTATGGGGGTCACAAAGAATCAGACAGGACTTGAGTGACTAACAAACTACCACTGTTCCCTCAAAGGCACCTACTATATTCAGGATAATGTCAGACCCCTTACATGTTCCCTTATCATCTGCTCCATTTAACCTCTTTTCTGTCCTCTCTCCTCTCCACCTCTCACCAGTCCCGTGTACTCTTTGCTTCAGCTGAACTGACTACTGATACTTTAATTTCTTCCAATGAACTATGCTTCCTCACAAGCACTGGGAGGGTCCATTGTACACTCCTTTCCTTCTGCTGAGCATTCACTCTGACATTTCCTTCAAGTGGGATTCTCTAGCATACCCCAAAAATAGGCCCTGGGACCCTACAAAGAACACCAACAGTATCATGTGACCTCCCTATAGTGGGACAAACACCATCTCCCCCAAATTCATGTCCACTCAGAACCTCAGTGTGTGACCTTATTTCGAAACTGTGTTTTTACAGATGTAATTAGTTCAAGATATTGAGGTGAAATCATTTTGGATTTAGATAGACCCTAAATCCAATGACTGGTATTTTCATAAGAAGAGGAGAGAACACACCCATAGACACAAGGAAGAAGGCCATGTGAAGATGGAGCCAGAGAGGGGAGGTAGGCTGCCGTAGGCCAAGAAAGACCATCAGCCACCAGAAGCTGGAAGAAACACAGCAGGATTCTCCCTTAGAATCTTTGGAGGACACATGACCCTCTGACACCCAGATTTCAGACTTCTAGCCTCTAGAATTTTTGTTGTCTTAAGCCACTCAGTTTGTAGCTCTTTCTTACAGCAGCTCTGGGAAACTACTATAGCTCTGGTTCTTAATTGTTATATATATTTCAGTTTTCACTAAGACTCTATACAAAGCAAAAACGAATTCTATTGCTTATAGCTTTATGTTTACTGCTTAGGAAAGCACTTAGCACATGACAGGCAATAGACATATGTATAAAAGAAGGAACAAACAAAATTTTCATAAGAGTAGATATCTATTAAAACCTGAGCAACATGACTATTTAATCTATGCTAATTTTACTGGCAAAACTTTATTCTCTGAGTTTTTGCTGTTAGAGTTTGATACTTTTCGAATGACAGTTCTAAAGAAAGGCTTTAGAAACATCAATTGTTTTTACTTGCCCTACTCCCCATCTTAGTCCTAAAACTCTGAAATTCTTTTTGGGAACCTACCCTCTCCACATGCTAGCAGTCTCAGGAGAATTGTTAATCAAGTGCCATGGTTCCTGGCAGAGGGCAAATGATTGAAACCCAGCCATGCACACTGGCTTTGTGAATGTAAGAAGAATAGCATTAAACCACATTATTGGTCCAGATTTAGCTCCATGGCAGTACTTTTCACAGTCTCTCTCCACTTCCTGCTCTCTAGATCCCTGGAAATGCTCTGGCTCCTGTCTTTCCTGAGAACTGTTTTTCTGATTACCCTCTGATTCCATGAGCTAACTCATATCCTTTCAACAAAATACTTTTTTGCTTAAAGTACACAGAAGTCCTTTCTGTTACTTGCAAAATAAGAACGTAATTTATAGAGACTCGTCAACTATAGATGTGATTAATAAGAACAGACTGCTTGTATAAAGAGACGTTGACCATTACAGGTAGTCATTTGATCAAAATGTTTACAGTTTAGCCTGTCAGGCCACTGAACTGATGAACTACGCAATTCAAAACTCATCATTTAACAATTTCCTTCTCTGAGATAGCCACTTTCATCTCTTCATTCATTGCACATAATTATGTAAATCATTCTTATTCATTTATTTCTGTCTTCATGTGTAAAAAATATCTTTTTTAAAGAATGTTTTTGCTAAGCCAAATTTTATCAATATAGATTATGCTCTTAAAGCAAAGTAAATCATTTTGTAAAGAATGTTAGCTCTCGGGGAATCTTCAGAGGTCAAAAAAAAAGAGAATGTTATCTCTAAATATTTAAGGCTTTGATATACTATATAATACCTTCTTATTTAAGGCTTTGATATACTATATAATACCTTCATCGCATAAATAATCCATTTAAGCCAAAAGCCCATAGATTACTAATCTGTTACATAGAGACTAACATATTTGATAAAAAACCACTTTCCCTGTTTTCACTATTTCATTCAAATAGCAATTCATTCATGAATAAATCATTTGTTATAATTATATATTACATAAATATACAAAGCATTTTTCCCTTTGTCTCTTCATTAAATGAAAACTAATGTTAATATTTTACAGGTAATGATTAATTTGAATATCATTATTATAATGAAAGTATGTTTTACACATACAGATGTACTCAATGTAACTTTTTCATATACAATCAAAGATCAGTGACAGTAAAATGGCTTTCTTCAGTTTCTGCAAACAGCTTAAAGATGATTTCCTTTGGTATTTAAATACTGATTAAGCATAACACATCTGCTGAATACAATTTGAATATGCTCTCCACTGGGGGACTTCCCCAGAGACATTCTTCAGACAAGAGCACTATTAGTCTTACTGCAGTTCAGTTCAGTTCAGTTTAGTCGCTCAGTCGTGTCCAACTCTTTATGACCCATGGATTGCAGTACGCCAGGCTTTCCTGTCCATCCACCAACTCCTGGAGCTTACTCGAACTCCTTTTCTGCTGCTTTCTTAATATTGCATTGCATTTTTGTCATCTATTTCTTCTACTTCTTATCTTCCTTACACTTCCTATCTAATATAGCATAAACTCTATGAGGATGTACCTTTTAATACTCTTAAACTACATTACAGCCACATTCAAATCTAAACATTATATAGGGTCTCAAAACTAAAACTCTTTTTTACACACTTTTTTGACTTCTACTTCTTCCACGCATTTACACTGAACATGCCTTTGCGTTTTCTCTACCCTTAAACTATCCAGTCTTGCTCCATCATTAATTAGTCCATAGTTTTCCTTTCTCTTACATGTGTTTCCATCTTAAAGGAGTTTGTAAGTTTAGTCATTTTAGTGCTGTTTCAAGCCTCTTCTCTTCATCTTTCATCTTTAACATTAGTTTACAACAGATGAAAACTTACTTTGTGCTGGCCCTTGTATTAGGCATTCTGCAGGGTGCTCTGGGTACAAAAACAAACACACACCTATCTGATTACTGGAAAAAAGAGAACGCCAGAGAAAGGTAAGCAAAAATGAAAGAACATAATATATCTGGAAAGCTTTATACAATTTTCTATACCTATATTAAGGAATGATTAAAGATACACTTTGGATTTTAGAAGTCAAGAGCCAGTCCACATAAGGAAATTATGTAATCCCACTTGAAATTTCAAAAGTCACTTTGCAGCAAAAGGTTTGAAGGGGAAATGCTCAAAAATAGACAGAGCACTTAAGGGTTATACTGCTACTTCTAGAAAGACATAATAACGGGATAGATGATAAAAATTTAAGGAATAGAATGAAAAAGACTGGTTAACATATTAAAGGTTATGAGTATTAAGAAAAAAGCAGAAATTCAAATTAAGTTTTCCAATCTGACTATCCAAATGAATAACAATTATAATCAAAGAGTTAGGAAATACAAAAATATAGATCGTGATTTTTAAGAATGTGGATAATGACTCTAATGGTCTGGCTATACAGATGTATCAAATATCAAGCAAATGGAGGGATTCAGAAATCTAATAGAATAGTAAGACTCTCAGATGGCGTCTGCCTCCTGATACTTATGCCCTTTTGTGACCCCCTGCCACTGAATGAGGGCTAGATCTAAAATATCGAAGACTACAGAAAAGGGTGGTATATTAGTTTCCCACGGCTTCCGTAACAAACCACCACAAACTGGATGACTGAAAACAACAGAAATTCATTCATTCATAGTTTTAACGGACAAGAGTCAGACCGAGGTGTCAGAAAGACTACACTTCCTCTGAAGGCTCTAAGGGAGATTTTATTCTTGCCTCTTCAGCTGCTAGTGGTGCCAGGCAATCCTTGATTATGGTTGCATCATACCAGTCCTTGCCTTTGACTTCACAGAACCTTCTTTCTTCTCTATGTATACCTCATAAGAATACATGTTGTTAGATTTAAAGCTCATCTAGTTAATCCAGGATGTTCCCACTCAAGATCTTTTATTTAATTCCATTTATCTTTATAAGCCTTTATTCTGTTTCCAAATACTGTCTCATTCACAAGTAATGTAGGTTAGGACTTGAGCTATCTTTTTAGAGGCCATCATTAAACTACCACAAATGGGATGACACTTCCTAGATTTGGTTATAGAAGAACCGGGTTTCCATCATGGATGCTCATTTTCTCTCTCGCTCTCTCGGATTGCTTGCCCCAGAGAAAGCTAGCTTTAATCTCATGGAAGCAACCCTATTGAGAGAAGCTCTCCATGGCTGAGTCTGGAGTGGACTCTTCAGCCCCAGCTGAGCTGTGAAATGACTGTTGCTGCAGAGGACCTAGAGCCAGAAACATCAGCTAAGCTGTGCCCAGATTTATAGTCCACAGAAAACTGTGAGATAATACATAAGTGCTGTTTTAAGCTGCTAAGTTTTAAAGTGATTTATCACAGAGAGACAGAAAACTAACATGAAGCTCACAAAAACATTTAAGCTAGGGCAGGAATGATGAGACAAGTCATGGAAATGGATTCAATTTTGCATCTAAGAAATATTTACAGAGTATCTATAAAACCAACATTGTGGTGAGTTTTATTTAGAGTGAATTTATATCTAGAATGATAAATGATGACTCAATTCTCAAGAATCTTAGTCTCAGGAAATTATAGACAAAACCACAATGCATGGTACAACTGAGGAATGTTTAATAAGTGGTGTTAAGGTTCATCAGTGGCAAAAGATCTGGTCTCAGATCCAAAAATTAGGAGAGACTTCCTGGAGAAGTTGAATTCTTTACTTCTACAAACATCTATTTATAACTCAGAATTAGCAAAGTTCCCTTTCCTTTCAACAATGCGAAATTTAAGGCACCTCTAAGTGGTAAGGATAATTTTCCTGTCCATTACACTAAGACTTCTATAATAAATTTACTTAAGCTCTTAGGGCAGGAACATACACCCACTTTTGAGACTGCTGCTGCTTCTGCTGCTAAGTCACTTCAGTCATGTCCAATTCTGTGCAACCTCATAGACGGCAGCCCACCAGGCTTCCCTGTCCCTGGGATTCTCCAGGCAAGAACACTGGAGTGGGTTTCCATTTCCTTCTCCAATGCAGGAAAGTGAAAAGTGAAAGTGAATTCGCTCAGTTGTGTTCGACTCTTAGCGACCCCATGGACTGCAGCCCACCAGGCTCCTCCACCCATGGGATTTTCCAGGCAAGAGTACTGGAGTGGTAGAAATGTTAAATTATATATATCGTAAATATGTATACATATATATATATATATATACACACACACACACACAGTGGCCATGAATCAAATCAGGTCTTTACTTATGTTTTATTTGGTGTAACTTATTTTTACTCTTATCATACTCACATCACTTAGAAACTCACATCACTTTTCATAGTGAATAAATGAATCCTCAATTAATTACATAAGGAATTGCAATGAAATTTTAAACTGCTGAGTTCCTTAGCAAAGATATGAGCAAAAAACATGAAAGCAAGGCAACACCAAACCTATTATTTTACCACATGAAAATCCCAGTTTTGCTGTTTCCCCCATATCTGTTAATGCCAACCTGCCCCATTTCCTAAGATAAAAAGCCCTCTCCTTAACCTTCCATCATATTACCACTGCTTTATTTTTCATTTACACTATTTTTCACTACAGGTAAAGTTTCACTGGTTTCTTGCTTGAATTCTTGCAAGGTCTAGAAACACTGTTTTTATGAATAACCGTAATAAGACTTTGGCAAAATGGTATTAGTTGATAACCTGGTATCTACATCTCAATATAGCTAGTAAACAATCAGTCTTACCTTGATTATGATTCAGTTGTTACTCTGTCATAGTGTATTCCTTTTTTTTTTTTTTTGCCATGCATGTCTAACTATAAGTGCCTCAAAAGTGAGGATTATATTGTCTTCATCTTGTTTCTCTACAGTCCCTACCACAGTGCCTGGCAAATAACAAGTGTTTAAACAGATGTTGATGAAAATTAAACAGAAAAGCCTACAAATTGTTCTCCCTCCCTTTGGATTTGCTCTCCATTAGTCTAACACACATATCACTTCCAGATTAATCATCTTAGAATAAAGCACAGATCATCTTATTTCCCTGCAACTGTCCCTCATCATATAATGATGAAACATAAATGCCAAGCTTCAGGAATCCAAGCCACAGAACATATTTCTCATCACTCTGCTATATCTACTCTATTTTCCAATTTTCTGAACACCCCCAGGCTTTCTCAGCTCTGTATCTATGCACCAATTGACACTCTATTTAAACGTTCACCTGTCAAATCCTACCTCCAATAAAAAGCACAACTCAACTGGTCTCTCATTTGTGAAGGGTTCAGTTCCCAAGCTGAAAGTATCATTATCAACAATCACCCTTTCCTTTTACTTCTTTCTTGGCACTTAATACATCCTATCTGTGCCTAAAGTACTGGAATATATTTCTTATTTCATCATATTTTATTGAAAATTATAAGAAGAAAGCAACTAGCAACTATTTTTATGTTTTCCTGCCCCTAACATCCATTATCCCATCATACAATCAATAATCAAATAGTCACAGTGCTTGAGCTGAGTGAAATGTTTTCAGCAGATATTAATCAAATAAATGTATACTTCACTGTCATCTATAAATAATGTACTTTTAGACAGTGTGAAAGGATTGTGCACATATAATATTCACTTTCCTTCTAGGCTTAGTTGTGTAAGAGACAAACAGCCTGAATACCTGTGAGTAGAGGATGCTACTGCTCGCAACCAAAATTTAGAATCATAACTTAGTTTTTTGCATTTTTAATTCAACAAAAACTAGATTTGTTAGGGAAATTGTTTGAATGGAAAACTCTAAATCAGTGAGTCAACAAATATTTTCAAAAATGACTAATGAAAACTATAACTCATTATCACCTTCTGGAGGTAATTTGAGCAATATGAATAAAAAGCTTTAAAAACATCATAGTCTTTGAACCAGTGATGCTAATTTTAGTAACTCTACTCATGCAAAGTGAGCACTATTTATATCAATTTATCTATAAAGATATTCTCTGAATAATAAACCCAATCTAAAAACATTTTAAACCATGTATGCTTATATTTAACAGACAAAATGGAAAATATGAACATTAATTCATATTCTCAAATAGAACAAAATAGACTTGTTACAAAAACAATAAAGAAATTCAACAAAAAATACATATACTAATTAGCCTAACATTTGTTTAAAGGGAAAAAATCAACAAAACAAAAAACAAGTGATATAGAACAAAATAATAAAATGTTATCTTTAGAAAACAGATATTCATGATTTCAATTTTATTTTGCTTTTATGTATTTTACCATTTTGCTCAATAAAACTGTCTTTTTAAATAATCTGTACAAAATAAAGACATCTTTTATAGTTTTGAATCATTTTTCAAAATCGTGTTAAGTATAGAAATGAGCAATCACTTATTCTTACCTGGGTAGGTATGTTCAAATATAGTTGAAAGAATACGCAGACACTTGACTTTCAGTTATACAGCTGCCATTCAAATTCTCCTCTGGTTTCTTTTCTTTGTGTATACCAGATGGAATCACATATAACTAAAAATGAAATTAAAATTGGACTTAATGGAGGTAATCAATAATTACATTTATGGGTATTATAATTTAGATATTATAATGCTTGCTCTAAAATTCTAATTACATTTCTTGTGAACGTTCAAGAAAGTTACCCAATAATAGGAAAACCATGGTAGAGCATGTAATTTTTGTTTAAAAAGCAGAGTAATAGATTGTTAGAAAAGGGCAAATAATAAGATTGCTAGATAATGAGTTAAATGTTTTAATTCATGGATACGTTACTATTAAAACAGTGATGGTTGCTTGACAGTATACCCCCTCTCTCCCTCAGGCTGTATGACAACTCGGCCCAGCTGTCTCCTCCACTTATTAGCTAATGAGACTAACCAAGCGCATACTCTGTCCCTGATTAAGAAGGTGAAACAAAATTGTAGAAAGCACTCATCTATTTTAACTTTCATTTCACTTCAACTGCTATGGAGAAGCATTCAGGGAGCTTATCCTTCCATTTATTCTCATGCTATAACTAGAAGAGATAACAGCTCGTTAAGATTTTTACATTTTTATTCCAACAGACAAAAAGGAAAAGTCCTTCCATATGCAACAGCATAAATTATGCCTTCCCTTAATTCCATCATTTCAAATGGACCTCTAACACAAATTCAAATAGCAGGAAAAAAAATTTATAGTACAGTATATCTTCTTGCCAAAACAGCAAAAACAGTGCTTTTTTGAGGAGGAGGGGAAGCACAAGTACAAAAGCATATCTAACTCTTTTGTTCAGCCTCCCTCCATAACTCTAATACAGACCACTGGTAGAGCCAGACCTATATTTTTGACTTTTTCAAATTATAGACTAAAGATGGCTCTCAAATACTTTATTTCTGCCTCTTTGTATCTGAGTCATCTGAATATTCTGAAGCAATTCTAACTTAGCTAAAATTTTCTTTAGAAGCCTGTTTATGTATTTGTGTACCATATTCTTTTTCATTTTCTAACATGTTTAGAGATAAAAAAAAAGGCATCTGAGTTTATGAGGCACCAGAGACAAACTCTGGGGCAATAATTCAAGTAAAAAAGCTTATCTGGAAGATACTAAGGCAGTAGCGTATAGTCAGATAATCAACAGCATCTGGCAGAGAAGGCAACAATTGTGAAATCCGAATTAAAATATGGGCAGGATATATTTTAAGGCCCTTCATAGATATTCTATAATTTTAGTGAAAACCTGTGTATCTACCCAATGATGCTGCTGTTTATGAAATCATTTGCATGATATATTCTTAAGATTGACTCTTAGGGTATATAAATGATATGATTTGTCTTTATCTTTCTTGAAAATATAAAGGCTGCATTATCAAGTACTTCCAGCTTTGGAAATAGATCTGTTCAACCTGAACAGGAAATTTCAAACACGGCATAGCTAAATGGTAACCATGAAATTATGTCACGATTTCCAAAGTGATTAACCAGGACATTTGTTTTTCTCTTTTGTCTGTCTCGGGGAAGGAGAAGCAAAAAAGGAGACAAAACTATTTTTTAGCATAATGGCTATTTCCCTATATATTTTATGTGAATATTAATCTAATGGTATGAAATTAGAAAGAAATCAGCCAAGATAAGTCATCTTGTTTAAAAAAAACTATTAAAAATCATATTCCAACATTGTAGCAAAGTAAATATTTTCCTTAAAACGGTTAATTCAACTTGTCCCCACAGCTTTTATTTCTATCTCAGACTGACTGAAATCCACTTTAACTGTGGAAAATACTTTCAACTCAGAATATTTTATGTAATGTGACAGAATACAGAAAAGCATAAAAATACCCACATCAAAAAACAAGAATGAACATGTGCCTACTTCTCTCTTCTTGCAGGAAAATGACACATACTCTGAAGTGGATCTATTATTCCACTGTCTGATATGATTAGATTTGTTTATATAAAGAGCATCTTAAATATTCTTACAAAAACTGAGATATGCTTATGAGCTGTCTTTTTAAACACACTTTATTTTAAAATATAAAGTCAATTTCATGTGAATGAAAATTATTCTTAAAATTGTAGTACAAATTTATTACTCTCAATCTTATACTATGTTGCCACCATTTATTACAAATTATGAAATTTGAAGAGGTACAAAAATTAAATGAAGTCAACTTTTATTTATTTATTTATTTTTTTTACCAAATGTTCATTCTTTTCAATTGTGTTAGTTTAAGAAAACCATTATAAACATTGCAATATGACTAGAAGCCTCAACTGGTTGGTGTAACATTTGTATCTTTAAATATTCCATACACATCAAAACTACCCTAAACAAACAAGCCAGGCTAAAAGATACTCTTATTTGCCATCAAATGAAATAAAGACTACCATGAAACATAGACCACCATTATCATGATCTTAAAACTTTTTCAAAATCATTTTACTACTTATTTTTCTTTTTATAACTAGCTCCAAGAATTTAGCAATATTACAAACTAATTTCCAAAATGCTGCAAAAAAATTTTCCTGAATGTTCATTTCTTATATCTATTATAGGCATCTAAATTCAAAATATGCAGAATGGGATTCTTGGTTCACAATTATCTTTTTTTTCTTTTGTCCTGAGACTTTAATTAAGTAAATACTACAATTCTCATTCTAATTGCTCAAGACAGAAACCATGCATTACTAATCCCTTTTATTTCCCTTACCAGCTACATGCAGTTAAATCAAGAACAAAATCCAATTATACTCAATACTGATCATTCCATTTTGCTACTTCTTCAAGTTTACTTCCTTACCAGGTCATCAGTACTCAACTATGATTTCTCTAACAAGTAATATAACCGTATCACTCTCTGGACAAGTTCATTGGAGAAGGAAATGGCAACCGACTCCAGTGTTCTTTCCTGGAGAATCCCAGGGACGGAGGAGCCTGGTGGGCTGCCATCTATGGGGTCGCATAGAGTCGGACACGACTGAAGCGACTTAGCAGTAACATCTTCGTCCAACTTAGCGGTTGTCTTCTCAATGTTTTTTACCCTAATGTTCTAGGCCAAAAGTATAAGATATTGTCATAAGTGACTTGGGACAATCATTTCCTGTGCGTTCTAGTCTTTTCACTGAGGCAGTGACATTCATATAGCCCTAATATACTCCTATGCTCTAGGGAAAGGAAAGTTGGAAAATTAACTTAGTTCATTAAAAAAAATTTCATAACAAATAGATTCAAGAGATTAGATCTCATAGACAGAGTGAAGAACTATGGGCAGAGGTTAATATCATTGTACAGGAGGCAGTGATCAAAACCATCCCCCAAAAAAGAAATGGAAAGAAGCAAAATGGTTGCCTGAAGAGGTCTTACAAATAGCTGAGAAAAGAAGAGAAGCAAAAGGGAAAGGAGAAACGGAAAGATATACCCATCTGAATGCAGAGTTCCAAAGAACAGCAATAAGAGATAAGAAAGCCTTTCTAAGTAAACAAGGCCAAGAAATATAGGAAAACAACAGAATAGGCAAGAAATATAGGAAAACACCAGAATAGGAAAGACTAGAGATCTCTTCAAGAAAATTAGATACCAAGGGAACATTTCATGCAAAGATGGGCACAAGAAAGGACAGAAACTGTATGGACCTAACAGAAGCAGAAGATATTAAGAAGAAAAGGGAAGAATACACAGAAAAACTATACAAAAAAGCTCTTCATGACCCAGATTAACCATGATGGTGTGATCACCCACCTAGAACCTGATATCCTGGAGTAGGAAGCCAAGTGGGCCTTAGGAAGCATCACTACCAACAAAGCTAGTGAAGGAGATAGAATTCCAGCTGAGATATTTAAAATCGTAAAAGATGAAGCCATTAAAGTGCTGCAAATTTGCCAGCAAATTTGAAAAACTCAGCAGTGGCCACAGGACTGGAAAATGTGAGTTTTCATTCCAATCCCAAAGAAGGGTAATGTCAAAGAATGTTCAAACACATAATTGCGCTCATTTCTCCTGCTAGTAAGTGAACAAGTGAAAGTTGCTCGGTCATGTCTGACTGTTTGCAATCCCTTGGACTATACAGTCAATGGAATTCTCCAGGCCAGAACCTGGAGTGGGTAGTTGTTCCCTTCTCCAGGGTATCTTTCCAACCCAGGGATCAAACCCAAGTCTCCTGCATTGCAGGCAGATTCTTTACCAGCTGAGCCACCAGGGAAGCCCCATGCTAGTAAGGTTATGTTCAAAGTCCTTCAAACTAAGTGTCAGTAGTACTTGAACCGAACACTTCCAGATATACAAGCTGGATTTAGAAAAGGCAGAAGAACCAGAGAAAAAACTGCCAACATTCGTTGGATCATAGGGAAAGCAAGAGAGTTTCAGAAAAACATCTACTTCTGATTCACTGACTATGCTAAACCCTTTGACTATGTGGATCACAATAAACTGTGGAAAATTCTTAAAAAGATGGAAATACCAGATCACCTGACCTGTCTCCTGAGAAACCTACTTGTATGCATGTCAAGAAGCAACAGCTAGAACCAGATGTGGAACAATGGACTGGTTCAAAATTGGAAAGGAGTACATCAAGGCTGTATATTATCACCCTGCGTATTTAACTTATATGCCAAGTATATAAGCTATTTACTTACATATGTGTGTGTGTGTGTGTGTGTGTGTGTGTGTGTGTGACGTTTCACAAGCTGGTATCAAGACTGCCAGGAGAAATATCAATAATCTCAGATATGCAGATGACACCACCCTTATGGCAGAAAGTGAAGAGGAGCTAAGAAAAGCCTCTTGATGAAAGTGAAATAGGAGAATGAAAAAGCTGGTTTAAAACTCAACATTCAAAAACTGAAGGTCATGGCATTTGGTTCCATCATTTCATGGCAAATAGATGGGGAAACAATGGAAACAGTGACAGACTTTATTTTCTTGGGCTCCAAAATCACTGTGGATGATTACTGCAACCATAAAATTAGAAGACACTTGTTCCTTTGAAGAGAAAGTGTGACAAATCTAGCCAGAGTATTAAAAAGCAGAGACATTACTTTGCCAACAAAGGTCTGGAGGTCCTTTGACATTTTGACAAAGGTCAAAGCTATGGTTTTTCCAGTAGTCATGTCATGTAGGGTGTGAGAGTTTGACCATAAGGAAGGCGGAACACTGAAGAATTGACGCCTTTGAATCTTGATTCTGGAGAAGACTCTTGAGAGTCCCTTGGACAACAAAGAGATCAAACCAGTTAATCCTAAAGAAAATCAACCCTGAATATTCATTGGTAGGGTTGATGCTGAATATCCAATACTTTGGCCACCTGATGAAAAAAGCTGACTCATTAGAAAAGACCGTGATGCTGGGAAAGATTTGAAGGCAACAAGAGAAGGAGACTACAGAAGACAAAATGGCTGGATGGCATCACCAACTCAAGGGACATTCAGTTTGAGCAAGCTCTGGGAAATGGTGAAGGACAGGGAAGCCTGCTGTGCTGCAGCCCATGGGGTCGCAAAGAGTCAGACATGACTGAGAGACTAAATAACAACACAAACAAATATTTGTTGAACACCTTCTTAAAGTCCAATTGTATTAGTCATTGTTGCTGTTGTAATAGTCACTAGGTCAGGTCCAACTCTTCTGCAGTTTCGTGGACTATAGCCCTCCAGGCTCCTCTGTCCATGAGATTTCCCAGGCAACAATACAAGATTGGGTTGCCATTTCCTTCTCTAGGGGATCTTCCCAACCCAGGAATCAAACCCACGTCTCCTGTATCGAAGGCAGATTCTTTACCACTGATCCACCAGGGAAGCCCTGTATTAATCATTAGGGAGAGGAAAATAAGCCTATATCCTCCTTTGAGTCTGTCAAAGCAAGACTATGTTAATGGCAAAATGAGGTATTGAAGAAACAAAGAGAAAGTTCAGGAAATTCTTCCTTAAAAAGAGGGAATCTGAACCATCAGTTCAGAAGTTGTCCAATGAAGAAATTAGTTGGCAGAGGGAACATCGTAAGCAAAGGTACGCGAACAAGAAAAAACATGCCACCTTTAAGGAATGCTAGTGATTAGTGATTTTGAAATAAAATACTTATGAAACTATGAAAAAATTTTACAGCAAGATAAGACTATATCAGGAAGCTTCCTGAATGACATGTCAAATTTGGGTTTTATCCTAAAGGTGATATGAATATTTTAAAACAGGGAAGTGGTGCAAGGTAAAAGATGATGAGGATAGCACACTATTTCTTAGAAATCTGTGTATATTTGCTAAATGGCAATGCAAAAATAGAAATAGATTCAGGGCATTGATATTTGTAAGATATAAAAGGGGAACGATTCTTGTGAATTAATTCATTTAGGAAGAGAGCTAGACGAAGACACCACTGATCCTGCCCTTTCCTATTCTCAGAGATGCCAATCTGGACCAAGAATTGACATCATTCTTTATTGTTCCATGTGTACTTTAAGTTATCTACATTCAGTTCTCAGAATGATAAAGATAAAAGTGATATAAGATGAGACAGGACAAATTATTTCAGAATATCAATTTTAACTTACCAATTTGAAAACAAATTAAATCTAGTTCTTTCCTCAACATTTGACATGGAAATTTTAGCAGAACTTTGAAGCTGTCACCAGCAGGAAATTTTCCTAATTAGAAGTTGAAGAACAGATAGTAAGTCATTCACTCTTGCTGCAATCAGTGGAAAACACAAGCCACTTTCTATGAAACTTTTGGTTATTATACTTTTTGGTATAAATAGATTAAAGCAAAGTCTTTGTTCTTTTTAACATTAACTCGTTACAAACTCTGACCTCTCAAATATTTAGATACTCTTATTTAAAACACATGGGCTTCCCTGGTGGCTCAGAGGTTAAACCATTTGCCTGCAAGGTGGGAGACGAGGGTTCAATCCCTGGGTCAGGAAGATCTCCTGGAGAAGGAAATGGCAATCCAATCCAGTAGTCTTGCCTGGAGAATCCTATGGACAGAGGAGACTGGTAAGCTACAGTCTACAGGGTCGCAAAGAGTCGGACACGACTGATCGACTTCACTTTCACTTAAAACACAGTATAGGCACTAAGATGGATTCAAAGTAGTGATAACTGGCCACAGACTAAAAATTTACTTGCATTAATGAATGATGTATGGCAAAGTGAAATTCATACTGAGTGACTGACATGCATACATTATAAAATGTAGAAAGAAATAAATGAGATAAACCACAGATAGTGCCCAGCACATTAAAATAAAAAGGACCTGGTAGTTCAAGACACTTATCATTACTTATGATGAATTGTTTAAAAGTTCTACATTTCATAATGTAAGTAGAGCTATAACACATATATCTTCATATATAAATATTTGTGCTCATCTTAAGTTATTCCTTTATAATGGCTTCTTGGAAGTTAAATTACCAGGTGAAAAAGTATTTGATCTTTGGAGTATTTTTTAATATACCACCAAGTTGCTTTCTAGAAAGATATAACAAAACAGACTTCCATTAACAGCAAATGATAATGTTAATTTCAAACCACCCTTTCCAGCAATGATCTTTTTACTCATCTTTTGACAATCTGATTATCAAAAAATTGTCTTTTTCTGAAACAGGTACTTCTTTAACTACAAGTGAAGTACAACTTTTATGTTTAATTTACCAAATATTTAATTTATAATTTTATTTTCCTTTTTGTGTGTTTCTTATTTTTACTTTTTTGTTAACTTTAAATTTACTTATATTTTTAATTGAAGAAAAATTGCTTTAAAGTATTGATGATTTCTGCCAAACATCAACATGAATTGTGCCCCCACTCTCTTGAACCTCCCTCCCATCTGCTTCCCCATCCCACCTCTCTAGGTTGTTACAGAGCCCTGGTTTGAGTTCTCTGAGTCATGAGGTTTTTTTGAGATGTTGATGCAAATACGTCTCAGGATCTTTGAACTTTTTATTTTTTCTGCCTTCTTTTCTCCTCTCTCAGTTAACTATATTCTATTCATCCACAGAATTAGGAAGGATTGTTTTTATTTTAAAGTTTCCCATAATGTCAGTAACATATTTTACAACCAAAATCATATGTCACTAATCCTTAAATTAAGACCTTAGCTATGAACTGACACAAAGGTTTTAAAGCAACTAAGTCATTATCAAAAATGTCAATCAGCTTTACTTATTTAATGTTACAATTTTATACATCTAGTATGTTTATCGGAGTACTCTTGCCTGGCAAATCCCATGGATGGGGTCGATAGGAGTCAGACACGACTGAGTGACTTCACTTTCACTTTTCACTTTCATGCATTGGAGAAGGAAATGGCAACCCACTCCAGTGTTCTTGCCTGGAGAATCCCAGGGACGGGGGAGCCTGGTGGGCTGCCGTCTATGGGGTCACACAGAGTCGGACACGACTGAAGCGACTTAGCAGCAGCAGCAGCAGCAGCAGTAGAGTTTATAGATTTAATTAGGCTTAATTTTAAACTGGGCTTCCCTGATGGCTTGGAGGGTAAAGCGTCTGCCTGCAATGCAGGAGATCTGGGTTCAATCCCTGAGTCGGGAAGATCTCCTGGAGAAGGAAATGGTAACCCACTCCAGTACTCTTGCCTGGAAAATCCCATGGAGGGAGGAGCACACTAGGACTGTTTCTAAAACACTGCAAATATGAATTTTAGCACCATTTAGAAACAGAATTTTTCCCAACTATTCTTCATTTTTAGGTATTTTCTCTCCTTTCATTCCTTCTTTCCTCTCTCCTGTCTTCTTTCTTTCTGTTCTTCTTTCCTTCCTTCCTTCATCTTGGAAGATGAAAATTATGAGTCACTATTCTTTATTATAGTATTTTAATACATTAAAAAACATATTCAGGTAATTGAAGAAACATTTATAATTGTGATAGGGGCCACTCTTAATTTTTAAAAGACCTCATATTACTACCCAAAACTGTAACAGTGTATAAATATATTTCAGTGTGTGTATGGAAATAGAACACCTATTCAATAAATGCTCTTATTAAGCATTTTTGTAAATAGTCCCACAATAGAGGCTATTCAAATGAAGAGAATCAAGAAACTGTGGTTGAGTCCTTAATGAAAAATTGGACCAGAAAGCATTCATTTACTTGGATTATGTAAAAAGTCATTAGTTTAATTTTTCCAGTCCTGTGGAGTTTACTTTTATTGATGCTAATATCCATGAAATGAATAATGTATTTAAAGACAAATTTCAGTGGCTGTGATACAGTGTTCCAATTTCCCACAGTTAAAGCAGAGGGTGGGGAGAACGGTTTTACTAATCCTTGCCTCTGTTGTAAATTGATTGCAATACTACCATCATTGGATATAATTAAATTAAATTATACAAACACTATTCAATAAAATCTGCTATACCTTCTACAGTGATAAAATTCAACACAAAAATAAATGTATAAATGTATGTACTGTTAACCAAATAATTATTTTGCAAGTAAGAAAGTCTCAGAAATGCTATGATCACAAGCATTTTGTAAGATGATTGGTTATGTACCCAGGCCTTTCTTCAGCAATGAAACATTTTCAGTATTGAGGTTTTTTATTCTTCATGTTGTTCTACTACCAAATATTAGTATACCATTTTAAATTCCTGCTTTCTTGCCCAATGGGACTTATATATAATGGTACACATTTAATTTAATGTGGTACACTATAATGGTACACTCTTCATTTAATTAGTATATACATACATTGTGCTCTGCTGCAGTCATCACCAACTCTCATCAAAACAAAAAGAAAGGCAAAACAAGGCACAGACTCATGATAGTGCCCTGGGTTTCCCTTGCAGACCTACACTTCTTTCCTATTTACTGGTAGTTATGTTTCCCTGAGGTTATCATTCTAGGTCCAGGACTGGCCAATGAATGCACCATAACCCTAGTCATAATTATTCTTGTTTAGTAATGGAAAGTTGGACTAAGTGACAACAAAGAAAATAAAATCAACCCTTTTCTAAAACTATTTAGAAAGAAGCAATCTCTAGTCACTTGAGTTGACTAACTGGGGGATTGAAAGCCTGGTGACTCTGTCCTATTTAAGGTGACATTGCCTTAAAATGTATCCAACTAAATGGAAAACAAACTATGAGAGTGCCTAGATTCAGCTATGTCTGAAACATCATTAAAGAACTTTCAATTATGATAGCCTATATATACTTTGTTAAGCTTAACTGAGTTTTAATTGATTTTCTGTCAAGTACAACCAAATTATCACTCTTGAATAGTTATTTACTAATGTGTAAAAATATTTTATTAAATTTGCATGTGACCTTCCCAAAATTGAGCTAACAGTATAAAATAATTGATGTATTAAAAACAATAAAAATTTTCTACAGAATTGTTACTCAGCAACTCTCCTGGTGCTCTGAAGGCATCTGTTGTTGAAGCTGGAAAGGGACATACTGTGCCTTCAATAGGTTTTCAGAATTAGCAGGGCAAAACATATGCTATAAAATGTTTGGTTTTCTTAGGAAATCATATAGTCTTTCATTAAATTTAGATTGGAATATTACATTAATCACATTTTTACTTGAAGTATAACCTAATTGGTTTAAACAATGTATAAACAGATTCAGGATAGATATGAAGAATTTAATAAATCTGATGTGCAATAAGAAATGTGGAGCATTACTAATTAAAAAATTATACAAGATGAATAATATCTCCTCCTGATGAATAAATGTTATGGCTTACATGAAAGCAAATAGAAAACTGATTGGCAGCTAAAGAGAATTATTCCAATCTGATTATACTCTAAAAAGCTCCTTTCTTTTTTCTTTGATGCTCTTCAGAAAGATACTAGCTAAGTAAATCTTTGGTGACTTACTAAGTGGTCATAGAAGTTCCTAAAGCAATTACCTGCTTTGACACCTGGTACTTTCAGAGATTTTCACTGTCTGATAAGGATTTGATATCTACTAGGTGGTATCTGAATGACCTATTTTTAAAAAAAAAAAAAACCTTGAACTACTGGTGTTTATAGAACTGGAAAAATAAAGTTTATTTTTTATAAAACACCTAAGGATATATAAGATATCTGGGTCACTGTGAAATGAAATTTCACAATTTCATTTTTAAGACTGGGTGTACAAAATATCATAAGGCACCATAAACTTCACCCAAATGTCAGTTGTGGAGAAATAAAAGTTTCAGTTACTAAAGTTCACTTTTCTTCACTATTTGTTAAGAAAAAAAGTTTTTTTTAAGATAATCTTATGGACATTTTCCTTTTTGTTAAATGGGTTTAATATATTAAACTATCTAAATATTCATGAGTTTGAGCAAACTCCCCAGAGTTACCTGATTCCTCTCTACAATTTTATCTCCACTTACCCCGTCTCTTCAGACTTTAGCCCCATCTCAAACAGAATTCAACAAACTATAATTACCAAAGAAAGAAGTCATGGATTATAAATATGCATTTGAATAAGACCTTCCCCTGATCCCTATAAAACAAATATATAAAACACAATAAACGAGCATTACATTTATCCAAACTATAAATATTCTTTCTCTTCAGCCTTCTCTGTTACACATTTTCCTCACCAGAAGAGAGATATATCTACCTTGACAAAAAATAAAAAAAAAGAACTCTATTTCACTTATTTTGATTACTCACAGTTTCCTATCTGTGAGCAAAGGAGATTGCAATCATCTCACATGAGCCTAATTTCCCAAGATACAAGGTCCCAAAACCCAATGATATGATTTAGCATAGATATATCTATGCAAGTGTTTTCTTGGTTCACAGATTTACCAGAAGAGTAAAAGGTGTGGAAATGTCAACATAATTAGGTCAAATCTAATTTTACTTGATAATTACATATTCTGTAGGTAACTTAAGAAGCTGCCTGCAATGCAGGAGACCTGGGTTTGAACCCTAGGTCAGGAAAAATCCCCTGGAGAAGGGAATAGCTACTCATTCCAATATTCTTGCCTGGAGAATTGCTTGGACAGAGGAACCTGGTGGGCTACAGTCCATGGGGTCACAAATAGTCAGATAGGACTGAGCAACTAACACTTTCACTTTCACATTAGGTCAAAGTAACTTACTGAGCAGTTGCAACAAAATGCCTGTAACACCTATTCTCCCTCTCTTCTGGAGTATTTTTAAAGAAGTTATGTATAATAGCACTTTCAAAACTGTAAAGCTCTATACAAACAGATCATGTTACTAAGCCAAAAAAAGATGCATTCAGGAGCATTTATGATGTGCTAAAAAGGTAACATTTACAACCAAATTTCCCTTTTCTAACCAGTGATGTCACGTCCACACATGCATGGAAACTTATGTAAAGACATGTCATTAGAATTCAACACTGAGCCACTGAAAATAGAAAATCATGTAATAATAGCTATGTCGAAGTGCTGCACTCAATATGCAAGTAAATTCTGAAAACTCAGCAGTGGCCACAGGACTGGAAAAGGTCCGTTTTCATTCCAATCCCAAAGAAAGGCAATGCCAAAGAATGCTCAAACTACTGCACAATTGCACTCATCTCACATGCTAGTAAAGTAATGCTCAAATTTCTCCAAGCCAGGCTTCAGCAATACATGAACCGTGAATTTCCTGATGTTCAAGCTGGTTTTAGAAAAGGCAGAGAAACCAGAGATCACATTGCCAACATCCGCTGGATCATGGAAAAAGCAAGAGAGTTCCAGAAAAACATCTATTTCTGCTTTATTGACTATGCCAAAGTCTTTGACTGTGTAGATCACAATAAACTGTGGAAAATTCTGAAAAGGCAGGAATACCAGATCACCAGACCTGCCTCTTGAGAAACCTATATGCAGATCAAGAAGCAACAGTTAGAACTGGACATGGAAAAACAGATTGATTTCAAACAGGAAAAGGAGTATGGCAAGGCTGTATATTGGTCACCCTGCTTATTCAAATTATATGCAGAGTACATCATGAGAAACGCTGGGCTGGGGCTGGGGAATCACAAGCTGGAATCAAGATTGCTGGGAGAAATATCAATAACCTCAGATATGCAGATGACACCACCCTTATGGCAGAAAGTGAAGAAGAACTAAAGAGCCATTTGATGAAAGTGAAAGATGAAAGAGAAAAAGTTGGCTTAAAGCTCAACATTCAGAAAACAAAGATCATGGCATCCGGTCCCATCACTTCACGGGAGATAGATGAGGAAACAGTGGAAACAGTGGCTGAGTGTATTTTTCTGAGCTCAAAATCACTGCAGATGGTGACTGCAGCCATGAAATTAAAAGACAGTTACTCCTTGGAAGGAAAGTTATGACAAACCTACACAGGATATTAAAAAGCAGAACATTACTTTGCCAACAAAGATCCTTCTAGTAAAGGCTATGATTTCTCCCTGGTGACTTCCCTGGTGGCTCAGACAGTAAAGCATTTGCTTGCAATGTGGGAGACACAGGTTCGATTCCTGGGTCAGGAAGATCCCCCGGAGAAGGAAATGGCAATCCACTTCAGCACATTTCCCTGGAAAATCTCATGGCCGGAGGAGCCTGATAGGCTACAGTCCATGAGGTCGCAAAGAGTCGGACACGATTGAGCAACTTAATGTTCATGATTTTACCAGTGGTCATGTATGGATGTGAAAGCTGGACTATAAAGAAAGCTAAGTGCAGAAGAATTGATGTTTCTGAACTGTGGTGTTGGAGAAGACTCTTGAGAGTCCCTTGGACTGCAAGGAGATCCAACCAGTCCATCCTAAAGGAGATCAGTCCTGGGTGCTCTTTGGAAGGACTGATGTTGAAGCTGAAACTCCAATACTTTGGCCACCTGATGTGAAGAGCTGACTCATTGGAAAAGACCTGATGCTGGGAAAGACTGAGGTCAGGAGGAGAAGGGGACGACAGAGGATGAAATGGCTGGATGGCATCACTGACTCAATGGATGTGGTTTGAATGGACTCTGGGAGCTGATGATGAACAGGGAGGCCTGGCATGCTGCAGTTCATGGGATCGTGAAGGGTAGGACAAGACTGAGTGACTGAACTGAATTGAATTTGCAAACTGTGAGTATTTAAAACAATTCAATGATTAAAGATCAGTTTTTTAATGCTTCTAATCTATTATTTCAAATTGCCAACATCCATTGGATCATGGAAAAAGCAAGAGACTTCCAGAAAAACATCTATTTCTGCTTTATTGACTATGCCAAAGCCTTTGACTGTGAAGATCACAATAAACTGTGGGAAATTATGTAAGAGAAGGGAATACCAGACCACCTAACCTGCTTCTTGAGAAATCTGTACTCAGGTCAGGAAGCAACAGTTAGAACTGGACATGGAAAAACAAACTGGCTCCAAATAGGAAAAGGAGTACTCAAGGCTGTATATTGTCACCCTGCTTATTTAACTAATCTGCAGAGTATATCATGAGACACGCTGGACTAGAAAAGACACAAGCTGGAATCAAGACTGCCGGGAGAAATATCAATAACCTCAGATATGCAGACGACACCACCCTTATGGCAGAAAGTGAAGAGGAACTAAAAAGCCTCTTGATGAAAGTGAAAGAGGAGAGTCAAAAAGTTGGCTTAAAGCTCAACATTAAGAAAATTAACATCACGGCATCTGGCCCATCACTTCATGGGAAACAGATGGGGAAACAGTAGAAACAGTGTCAGACTTTGTTTTTCTGGGCTCCAAAATCACTGAGAATGGAGACTGCAGCCATGAAATTAAAAGACGCTTACTCCTTGGAAGAAAAGTTATGACCAACCTAGATGGTATATTCAAAAGCAGAGACATTACTTTGCCGACTAATGTTCGTCTTGTCAAGGCTATGGTTTTTTTGTGGTCGTGTATGGATGTGAGAGTTGGACTGTGAAGAAGGCACCAAAGAATTGATGCTTTTGAACTGTGGTGTTGGAGAAGACTCTTGAGAGTCCCTTGGACTGCAAGGAGACCCAACCAATCCATTCTGAAGGAGATCAGCCCTGGGTGTTCTTTGGAAAGAATGATGCTAAAGCTGAAGCTCCAGTACTTTGGCCACCTCATGCGAAGAGCTGACTCATTGGAAAAGACCCTGATGCTCGGAAGGATTGGGGGCAGAAGGAGAAGGGGATGACCGAGGATGAGATGGCTGGATGGCATCATGGACTTGATGGATGTGAGTCTGAGTGAACTCTGGGAGTTGGTGATGGACAGGGAGGCCTGGCATGCTGCGATTCATGGGGTCGAAAAGAGTCGGACACGACTGAGTGACTGAACTGAACTAATCTATTATTGTGGGGAAAGTACTAGTATTAGCCATAGCAGGTCACTTCTCTAGAACACTTCGCTGTTGTTTAGTTGCTCAATTGTATCCGACTCTTTGAGAATCCATGAATTACAACATGCCATCTTCCCTGTCCTTCAGCATCTCCTGGAGTTTGCCCAAACTCATGTCCACTGAATCAGTGATGCCATCCAGCCATCTCATCCTCTGTCATCCCCTTCTCCTCCTACGTTCAGTCTTTCCCAGCATCAGGGTCTTTTCCAATGAATCGGCTCTTCACATCAGGTGGCCAAAATATTGGAGCATCTTATGACCAGGTAAAACTGGGCAAACCAGTCTTCATCTCTTTGGTATGCATGAAGACGTTTAAGATCAAATCATATCAGTACATTCTTTAAGGCAATGTAGACTTCATTGAAAATAGCTAACAAAGATGATATTACCAAGACCACACTCTCTCAATGTTTTACTAAAACCACTCAACAACAAAAAGGCTGAAATAAAAGAAACAAAAGCCTTCATCTCCTAGACTGAAGCAAAAGGGAAACAGTGACCAGTACCTGTTGAATAGATTTATCTCTCTCCAAAATATGACTGANTCTGATTTCGGTGTTGACCATCTGGTGATGTCCATGTGTAGAGTCTTCTCTTGTGTTGTTGGAAGAGGGTGTTTGCTATGACCAGTGCATTTTCTTGGCAAAACTCTATTAGTCTTTGCCCTGCTTCATTCCGCATTCCACGGCCAAATTTGCCTGTTACTCCAGGTGTTTCTTGACTTTCTATTGTTGCATTCCAGTCCCCTATAATGAAAACGACATCTTTTTTGGGTGTTACTTCTAAAAGATCTTGTACGTCTTCATAAACCCGTTCAACTTCAGTTTCTTCAGTGTTATTGGTTGGGACATAGATTTGGATAACTGTGATATTGAATGGTTTGCCTTGGAGATGAACAGAGATCATTCTGTCGTTTTTGAGATTGCATTCAAGTACTTCATTTCGGACTCTTTTGTTGACCATGATGGCTACTCCATTTCTTCTGAGGGATCTTACTGAAGTAGTAGATATAATGGTCATCTGAGTTAGATTCACCAATTTCAGTCCATTTTAGTTGGCTGATTCCTAGAATGTCAACGTTCACCCTTGCCATCTCTTGTTTGACCACTTCCAATTTTCCTTGATCCATGGACCTGACATTCCAGGTTCCTATGCAATATTGCTCTCTACAGCATCGGATCTTGCATCTATCATCAGTCACATCCACAACTGGGTATTGTTTTTGCTTTGGCTCCATCCCTTCATTCTTTCTGGAGTTATTTCTCCACTGATATCCAGTAGCATATTGGGTACCTAATGGCCTGGGGGGTTCCTCTTTTGATATCCTATCATTTTGCCTTTTCATACTGTTCATGGGGTTCTCAAGGCAAGAATACTGAAGTGGCTTGCCATTTCCTTCTCCAGTGGACCACATTCTGTCAGACCTCTTCACCATGACCCTTCCGTCTTAGGTTGCCCCCACGGGCATGGCTTGGTTTCATTGAGTTAGACAAGGCTGTAGTCCTAGTGTGATTAGATTGACTAGTTTTCTGTGAGTATGATTTCAGTGTGTCTGCCCTCTGATTCCCTCTTGCAACACCTACCGTCTTACTTGGGTTTCTCTTACCTTGGGCGTGGGGTATCTCTTCATGGCTGCTCCAGCAAAGCACAGCTACTGCTCCTTACCTGGACAAGGGGTATCTCCTTACCACCACCGTTCCTGACCAAGACAAAGTTGTCTCACATTTAAAATACTCTGACTCTGCTTTTTTCCAGTGCTACCTGTATAGTCTTTGCTCAGGGACTTGCGGGTAAGTAATTTATCCAAGATAGAGACAACATTCTGGGATGCAATCTTTATCATCTTTTAAACCTGAAAGAGCATTACCTACTCATAGATGTTACCATTATCGAATAAGATTAACTCCTTTTAGAAGCTGTTTATATATTTCAAGCCCTACCTATGCACTGAAATAACCCATAAAGCAGTAAATGAAAATTAAGCTGGAAAGAAAAATGTGTGAATTAAATGAAAGTGAAAGTGAAGTCACTCAGTCATGTCTGACTTTTTGTGACCCTATGGACTGTAGCCTGCCAGGCTCCTCCATCCATGGGATTCTCCAGGCAAGAATACTGGAGTTGAGTTGTCATTTCCTTCTCCAGGGGATCTTCTTGACCCAGGGATCAAACCCAGGTCTCCTGTATTGCAGGCAGACACTTTAACCTCTGAGTCACCAGGGAAGAAGATATGAGAGTTGAGAAAAGCCTCTAAAACATAGTGAGGAACAATTATTTCTCATTTATTATTGATCATTTCATCAAGGCCAAAATACATGGATGGTCAACTGTGAGCTAGTGTTTGGGGTTCCCAAACTCTGTACTCCTTCTGCCAAAGTAATGTCTCACTATATGCAAACTAGCCATCTGTTTCTCCCCAAATGCCTGCCATGCCTTTAAATCCCATCTATGAGGGTCCTACAGTCACCCTCCTGCTAAAAGTGTAAGCTACCAGGAAGCACTTGGCATAACTCTGAGCCGTTGAGGAGATCAGAGTGAGCATGTGAGCTAAGACTATGTCTGCTAAGGTGTAAATGCAGACCTGGTGTAAATGCTCCACGAAAACAAAGCAATAAGGGTTTATCTGGACCACATACTCTAGACTCAGCTCTCACAGGAAAAGCATCGGACTTTTGGAGCAGAAAATAAGACAAGGGAGAAGATTCTTGATAGATGTTATGAGGTGATAGAACTCATGAAGAATGACTATGAGTGATTAGAAACTGAGTGAGAAGAAAGGAGAGAAATATACAAAAATAGGAGGCTGGACTGGCAAGAAAAGCAGACTTCATTCCAGCAGCAGAGAGTCAACTCCGTCACTAGCGGGCAGAGAGGGAATCAGCTCAGAGCTGTGCTGATTGCTTCACATTTCTGAATCTTAGTCCATTTCCCTGGCTCCTCTTAATGGCTGGACACATGACTGGGACTTCTGTCTTCTTCATTCCTAAATGTAACCTTACTGAGGAAACTCGACTGAGCCTTTTCCCTGCATCAGATTAGTTCAGTTCAGTTGCTCAGTGGTGTCTGACTCTTTGTGACCCCATGAACCACAGCAGGCCAGGCCGTCCTGTCCATCACCAACCCCTAGAGTTCACTCAAACCTGCCAGGAGCCAGCACAAGAGATCCCATCCATGACAAGGTCATTCGGAGAGATCTGATGGGCAAGATGGATCAAGACTCGAGGGATCCCCTGGACCTGCTTGAGCATCTACCCCAAAACCAAAATTTGTCTGTCTTACTACCTTATGCTTTTTGCCAAACTCTTCTGATATTAATGGGGGCTGTCCTCGACCACGTTTCTCTGAAGGAAATCACCTTAGAACTCTAGTTAAAAAGTCTCCTGGGAATGATAAGAGTGTTTCAATTCAAACCCTTCTGATAGCTTTCTAACTTGCCTGATAGATTTATCCAGACGCTTACAACTACGCATGTGATTGTTTACAACCTCCCAACCACGAGAGGCACGGGAAGCTTAAAACATTCTAGGAATGTAGAGCCTTTCCAGGAGTTAAAAATTATAGAATAGAACTGGTTAAGGGTTTCATTGTTTAGCCAATGCTTGCCACCAAGTTTTCATATCTTTTGTTGTGTACTTGGGAGTGCATTAATTAATATAGTTGATATATAGAAATATAACTAAGTAGCCTTGATATTTACAACATTAAACCATGAGTAATAAATTCCTTCCTTGTTATGGCCCACAATACCTTTGCCCTATAGGAATGTAACTTTATCCAGTGCTTTCAGGGAGTGGCACTAGAGTTTAGAAGAATAACCTTTGGAGAAAATAAGTTTTCTGGTTAACCTTTATCAGAAAGAAGGGTCATAAAATGTCAGCAGGCCTTCTGGCCAGAAGATGATGTAAATGACGTAAAACTTTTGCATATGGAAAGGTATGCAGAAAGAAAGCCTGGTCTCAATAAGGGTCAGGACTGCTGACCCTGCATGACTCAGCATCTTCCATTATTCTCTATGTACAGATCAAGGTATATAAGCTCCCCTGGGAAATAAAGTTTTGGGCCTCGCTCACTGAAGCTTGGTCTCCCGAAGTCTTTCCTTCTCTTTATTTTCAGGCTGACTCCCTGGAGTGCAGGGGCCCTCTGAGTACACTTTCCTGCCGGAGTTCTAAGACTCACACGAGAGGGAGCCCAAGGCGGGGCACTTTCCGCTATCCAAGAGGGCGCCTGTGGCCTACGTGAACAGTGCAAGTCCCTTGTCTGGGGCTTTATTGGCTTTCTGTGTAAAGCAAAGAATATCAGCCTCTTTCTCTCCTCTATTAAATGAAAATTCTTTCCTTATCTCACTCTATATCTATATATCTCTCTCGTCTCACCATCCACACTTCAGATACCCTAGATCCAACTGGGGCTGGACCCCGGTACAAACCCACGTCCATTGAGTCAGTGATGCCATCTAGCCATCTCATCCTCTGTTGTCCCCTTCTTCCTTGCATCAAAAAAACCTAATTCTTGTGTCTGGGCCCCAAAGTCACTTAAGGAATGAATCTTAAAACTACAAATGAACAAAACTTCACCATATATAACACTGTAAAAATGATATTTTTATTGTATAAAATTAATACATTCTCAAAACAGTAATGCTAAAGAAGCTGAAGCTGAATGAATCTATGAAGACCTACAAGACCTTTTAGAAGTTACACCCCGAAAAAAATGTTCCTTTCATTATAAGGAACTGGATGCAAAAGTAAGAAGTCAAGAAACACCTGGAGTAACAGGCAAATTTGGCCTTGGAGTACAGAATGAAGGAGGGCAAAGGGTAATAGAGTTTTGCCAAGAGAACTGGTCATAGCAAACACCTTCTTCCAATGACAAAAGAGAAGACTCTACACAAGGAAATAACCAGATGACCAACACCAAAATCACACTGATTATATTCTTTGCAGTCAAAGATGGGGAAGCAGTATACAGTCAGCAAAAACAAGACTGGGAGCTGACTGTGACTCAGATCATGAACTCCTTATTGCCAAATTAAGACTGAAATTGAAGAAAGTAGGGAAAACTACTAGACCATTCAGGAATGACTTAAATAAAATCCCTTACATTTATACAGTGGAGGTGAGAAATGGATTTGAGGGACTAGATCTGAATGAGTGCCTGATGAACTATAGATGTCCCTCTCCTGACATTGTACAGGAGACAGGGATCAAGACCATCCCTATGGAAAAGAAATGTAAAAAAGAAAAATGGCTGTCTGAGGAGGCCTTACAAATAGCTGTGAAATGAAGAGAAGTGAAAAGCAAATGAGAAAAAGAAAGATATACCCATTTGAATGCAGAGTTCCAAAGAATAGCAAAGAGAGAGAAGAAAGCCTTCCTCAGTGATCAGTGCAAATAAACAGAGGAAAATAATAGAATGGCAAAGACTACAGACCACTTCAGGAGAATGAGAGATACCAAGGGAACATTTCATGCAAAGATGGGCTCAGTAAAAGACAGAAATGGTATGGACCTAACAGAAGCAGAAGATATTAAGAAGAGATGGCAAGAATATACAGAAGAACTGTACAAAAAAGATATTCATGACTTCAGATAAGCATGATGGTGTGGTCCTTCACCTAGAGCCAGACATCCTGGAATGTGAAATCAAGTGGGCCTTAGAAAGCATCACTATGAACAAAGCAAGTGGAGGTGATGGAATTCCAGTTCAGCTATTTCAAATCCTAAAAGATGATGCTGTGAATGTGCTGCACTCAACATCCAGCAAATTTGGAAAACTCAGCAGTGGCCATAGGACTGGAAAAGGTCCATTTTCATTCCAATCCCAAAGAAAGGCAATGCCAAAGAATGCTCAAACTACCACACAATTGAACTCATCTCACATGCTAGTAAAGTCATACTCAAAATTCTCCAAGCTAGGCTTCAGTAATATGTGAACCATGAACTTTCAGATGTTCAAATTGATTTTAGAAAAGGCAGAGAAACCAGAGATCAAATTGCCAGCATCCGCTGGATCATGTTAAAAGCAAAAGACTTCCAGAAAAACATCTATTTCTGCTTTATTGACTAGGTCAAAGCCTTTGACTGTGTGGATCACAGTTAATAAACTGGAAAATTCTTCAACAGCTGGGAATACCAGGCCCCCTGATCTACCTCTTCAGAAATATGTATGCAGGTCAGGAAGCAACAGTTAGAACTGGACATGGAACAACAGACTGGTTCCAAATAGGAAAAGGAGTACGTCAAGGCTGTATATTGTCACCCTGTTTATTTAACATATATGCAGATTACATCATGAGAAACACTGGACTGGAAGAAGCACAAGCTGGAATCAAGATTGCCGGGAGAAATATCAATAACCTCAGATATGCAGATGACACCACCCTTATGGCAGAAAGTGAAGAGGAACTGAAAAGCCTCTTGATGAAAGTGAAAGAGGAGAGTGAAAAAGTTGGCTTAAAGCTCAACATTCAGAAAACTAAGATCATGGCATCTGGTCCCATTACTTCATGGCAAATAGATGGGGAAACAGTGGAAACAGTGGCTAACTATTTTGGGGGGCTCCAAAATCACTGCAGATGGTGATTGCAGCCATGAAATTGAAAGACGCTTACTCCTTCAAAGGAAAGTTATGGCCAACCTAGATAGCATATTCAAAAGCAGGGACATTACTTTGCCAACAAATGTCTGTCTCGTCAAGGCTATAGTTTTTCCAGTGGTCATGTATGGGTGTGACAGTTGGACTATAAAGAAAGCAGAGTGCCGAAGAATTGATGCTTTTGAATGTGGTGTTGGAGAAGACTCTTGAGAGTCCCTTGGGCTACAAGGAGATCCAACCAGTCCATCCTAAAGATCAGTCCTGGTTGTTCATTGGAAGGACTGATGTTGAAGCTGAAAGTCCAGTACTTGGGCCACCTGAATAGAAGAGCTGACTCACTGGAAAATACCCTGATGCTGGGAAAGACTGAAGGCAGGAGGAGAAGGGGAGGACAGAGGATGAAATGGTTGAATCATATCACCAACTCAATGGAGATGAGTTTTGAGTAGACTCCTGGAATTGGTGATGGACAGGGAGACCTGGCATGGTGTGGTCCATGGGGTCGCAAAGAGTCAGACACAACTGAGCGACTGAACTGAAGTGAACTGAACAAAAAGGAAAAAGAGTCACACAAATTATCATAGCTCAAGTCATTGGAAATAGTGTACTCTCCAATAAAGAAAATATGCCTCCATTATGTAGACATCTGTTCTGCTACAGCTAATTCAAAGCAAAAACAAACAAACAAATCTGCACTATGATTTTTTATTCTTTTTTAGAATAATAAAACAGGCAATTTAGCTATGTCTTCTGTGTTTTCTTTGTTATGTGTAAAACATTTTTTTAAATCAAGGCTAAATGAAATATATTCATAGACTGTATCAATATAGCAAAAAATATAGTACATTATTTTCAGTTTTAGGCATCTTCCAACACCAAGATAGTTTAGGCATTTTTCCTAGATTATCTTTTTTTAAATATTAGATTTTATTTTCCTATGTTATAAAAATTAGATGCAGAATCTTTACTGTACTTAAAAATCATATCTTTAACCTGGGAAGAAGGAAGGAATATGAACAAAAGGGAAAGAGAGGGTCAAAAGGGAGAAGAAGAGAGGATAGTATATAGAAAGAATGTAAAGGAGAACTACAAGGATGCAATGAGGGGAAGAGAACAGAGGCAGAGGACAAATGGTTATAGCATGCCTTGGAGCATCACCACACCCTTACTCCAGGCTCCATGTCAGGTTCCTGTACAACCACTCTAGACCGAAGTACGGGAGGGCAGAGAGCAAACAGGCTTTCCGTTTCTCATTCATTGATGTTGGTCACTCATCTTACTGGCTGAAGGCCATGCCCATCGCTCTGACTCACAATCCCCTGCCTCCCGAAGCTGCCCACTCTGATGAGGACACAGACGCCTACATTCCTAGTCATGTGTCTCTTCTCTAGGCTTCAATATAGAACTGTTACAAACTTGGTACCTGGTCTCGGTTCCTAGGATACTACTGTACTTCTGTCACACCTCTAGAACTAAAACTTGACAAATAAATCTTTTTTTATGGCATAGGCTTATCTAGACTTCAAAATAAAAGCAAAACAACAAACACCTGTGAAAGCCCAGGGAACACATGTATGAAACACCATCTGATTCTCCATGGCTGCACCAGACCCACAAATCGATGCTCTCTCTTGCCTCATCCTGAACTCCTGGAGTTAATCCATTTTCTCAAAAGTGCCTGGAGGCAGTCTAAGGTAACCTCGGACACCATGGTACTCTCCGCTCACTGGAACTCCACTGTCTACCCTATGGTTGAGACAACTTCCCCAGCCCCTGCCCTTTCCTTTACCTTTCCCAGTCAGTTCACACAAACACTAAGAGAAAAATCTTAACTAAAATTAATTTATTTAAGCAATATTTATTGAGAGTCGCGGATATGTCCAGACAGTAGTGATACGGTGATGAACATGACAAATAACCCGCCCTCAAATAATTTATGTTCTATTTATCTGCATATATAAACTAAAATCTAACTACATACAAAGGTAAAATCATTGTTTGTTACTACAATATATAAAAACCTGTGTGCTCTCTTCCTAGAGACAGACTGCTCCAAGTTAGTTGGGTTTCATTTGAACATGCTGAAGTTCCATGAACCTGGTACTCTGAACATGCTTCTTGGGATGTGAAATCTTCACTTTCCACTGCGAATTCTCTCACAGACATCTCTGCGCCAATAAACTACCCAGGTAATTCTGGGAATCTGAAAGTGTTTTCAGGGGCACTTCTCATGTAACTTCTCCTCCATGTGAACTTCACATGCCAATAGGACTTTCTCTGGAATTTACAAGCCCTGCACTGCAAAAGAGCCTTTAATTACTTGAACACCATCAGCAGGATGATCCAATAGGAGACAATGAAGATTTGTTTAACTATAGGAAATGATTCTCCTGAGTAACACACAGGGTGGAAGGCTAGTTCTAAATAAGACAGATGATAAAGTAACCATAGCATCCATTAAGCCTATTGCATACAGATTGAAGATTTTCAAAATGCCTTTTAAAAAACTGCAATATTAGATTTGATTGTTTAATACAACACAGTCTAAACCAGCCAATATTACACAAGCAAATGAAGTATATCTAGCAAGATCACTGCCACTAATCAGCTTCCAAAGGTGTCACAAACTAGACAGGTCTAAATAAACCCTAATCTTCGTGACTGCCAAAGCTGCTCTGCTTCCAAATTTTTCACCTAGGAAAATGTTGCCAACTTGTCAAGTTACATCAAATTTCTTCTCTTTGCACAACTCCCTATATCCCATCTCCACATCATGTCCATTTTTTCAAAAGAGCTCTAGAATCTATTGCATCTTCTCCATTCTGTCTGCACTTCCCTAGTAACACTGAGTTTGAAAATTGGACTAAATTTCCTTACCTGTATATTTCCCCCAGATCTTGCTCTATCTTCTGGCAACAATAGCTTTGAAATGCATACCTTGATTCCACCCCCTCATCCCCTATTAACTATCCTTTAGTGCATCCTTGGAATCTGCAGGAAAAAAATTATATTCCTCCATAATTTGGCCCCTGTTAACACTGGTAAACCCCACTCTCGTCAACCATGACTTGATGAACATCCATTGCTTTCAATAATTTCTGTCCAATGGATTCAATTCCTTGAATGACCACAAAGTTATTGCAAAACATCTATGAATCCACAAGTACAAGTATCTTCTATAGAATAAAAATGTCACTTATGGAGACACTATAATTGTTCAAATGTGTAAAAATAAACTTTTAAAAGTATCAAGTCAAATAGATGTTAGAATTCTGAATCATCACAAGTGACAAAAATTTTTCTAAAAGAAAAAATAGGCACTATGTTAATAGAAAAGATATTAAGAATTGGAAAGGAGATAATTTTTAAAAATTTAGTATTTCTATCATTTTTAGGAAATCAAGAGTGGAAAGGACTTTCCAATCATTTAGACAGCTCAATCTTCCACCAGTCTTTAAAATCCATGTGCTTTTTTTGTTTTTTAAACTAGACAGAATCCACCTCATGTTACACATCAGTTTTTTTTTTTTTTCCTTCTGTTTCTACTCTTTTCCTTTAACTGGTTGGAAGCAAGTGATGATAATTCTCCAGTTGCTTCAATTGTCACATATTTGATAGAATAAGTCACTATGCACATCAAAGGAATCAAAGAATGTTCTACTCTTTTGGCCAGTATTACCTAGCAGCCTTCTAAATCAGATGATAATCAAGAAAGAAATGAAAAGAATGACTCAATGTTCAGAGGCTTGTGAAAGAAACACAATAACTTAATGCCTTGGTGTATGATTGTATGTAGGTACTCTTTCTGTGAAAGACCTGGAGTTATTGATGAATTTAATTTAAGACTTTAGAAGAACAAGAACAGACTTATTTCTAAGTCCCTCAAGCACTAATAAGGAAATAAACATCTGTTTGATATTGAACATCTGTTCAATGTCAAAAAGAATCATAAGCATCCAGTATTTTGTTTTGTTTATAAACATGTGCAGATGAGTAAGACATCATCAATTATACCACCTGCAGAAATAAGTCAATTACACATGTAGAACAATGTTTCTCAAAATGAATTCTGAGAAACGTTAGTTCTATAAAATGTAGGTGTTTTATACACACACACACACACACACACACACACACAACCTTCAGTCAGAAGGTTTCCATAATCAAATATGTTTGGAAAACATTTGGGTAAATAAATTTAAACAATATTTTTACTGTGTTATTTCTCATATTTTAAAAATACTTTTATTTTTTTTTAGATTTATCATAAAAGGTTACTATATCACTCCTCATCCTTTTCAAGTTTTTTTTTTTTTTAATTTTACTTTATTTTACTTTACAATACTGTATTGGTTTTGCCATACATTGACATGAATCTGCCATGGATGTACATGAGTTCCCAGTACTGAACTCCCCTCTCACCTCCCTCCCCAAGCAAGGTGAAAAGACAGCCTTCGGAATGGGAGAAAATAATACTTTTATATATTTTGAGGTTCCAAAAGTATATCGTAATATGATTCGTATTTTATTTCACCAAGAAAACACTTTTCCTTAGAGTATCTTCAGAGTTTTATTCATAGTAGTTTTATTCATAGTGATCTAAGAAAAATGAGAAGATAGAGTTGGATTCATGATTAATAATTTTATTTCCAGAAAATATGTCATTTATTATGACTAAACTCTTGATTAGAATGCAGAAGGATCTGACATGCAAGTAGTCATAAGCATATAAAATCAAATTCACAAAGAAGCCATTAAATAATTTTTATTTTTAAAAATTGAGCTAACAATATATATTAGCATTCATAGAGGACATTTTGCCATTAAGAAGGAAAGAGAATTAAATTTGAAAAGACAGGTAATCATGAAGGAAACTAGATTTTGTTCAAAGTCCCTTTGAATTAAGAGAAAAATTATTGAATATAAATGACATGTATATTTTCTTAAAAGAAACATACCTCCTCCCCATTAAAATGGGATAATTATTAGCATATACGTTAAGACATGGTGAACACCTAGTTATTTTCTGAGCCAGATTACCAAAAGCTTCCTGCATGTGTCAGTTTGCCCCAGTATTTTTTTTCTCATGTGGTTAATCTACAAAAAAGAACAATTTAGATTTGCTTCAAGTGTGAACATCTGACAAATCATAACAAACATCAAACGCAGAATGTCCAAAAATATTCTCCATATTTTTTCTGTAATGATATTAATGATAAAGTCATAATAATCTTTTCAAAATGCACATAAGGTCTAGTCATTGGTGGCTTCTGCTCCCACTACAGGAGTACAGGCCTACATAAGCTGTCCCACGTTTTTGCTCTCAAGCTCTCTCTCTTCCTCTCCCTCCCTCCCTTCCTTCCCCTTTTTCTTCCTCCTCCAATCCATCCACAGTAGTCTTCTTTCTCTCTTTCAAACAAACAGGGTCTTTCCTGTCTTAAGGTCTGTGCATTACCTTTTCCCTAGACCTTCATGTAGCTCAAGCACCTTCCCATCATTCAACCTTCTATTCAAAGGTCACCACATCCAAAATACATTTCTAGTTGGACCGCTGCTCTATAATACTCCACTCCCTCCTCTCTTACCCTGGCTTATTTTCCTTTCTAGTGCTTCTCAGTAGCCTAAATTTTCATTTATTTACTGTCTGCTTTCTTCACTAAAATGAGAAAGAGACCTCTTAGCTTTTCTCTCTACTCCTTAAACACATACTTTTCAAATCTACTTGTAAATCAGAAACCATAAAAGGTTTTCAGATGTACAAATGCCTGGGCTCTATGCATTTCTAACTTAAACAGTATGAAATAAGGCTTACACATGTGTTTCTTAAAAATGACTATAGAGAAAGCTGTCTGGGATATAGTAGTGAATAAATGAAGGAGTAATTGAAATAAAGAAAGAACCTACTTCCTATCAGATACATTTACAGGGATCTCCCCCTGAACATGCGTTGGTTAAAAATCCACCTTCCAATGTAGTGGACATGGGTTGGACCCCTGATCAGGGGGAAAAAATCCCAGATGCCACGGCCATCTAAACTCGTGTACCCACAACTCCTGACCCTTTGAACCACTACAGCTGGAGAGAAGGCCCAGGCACCGCAACTAAGATGCTGTGTGCCACAACTAAGATCCAGTGCAGCCAGCTAAATAGATAACATCATTAAAAAAATTTTAAAAAACACATTTATAGGACAGACCATATTTTGAATGCTGCATACAATATTCAGCATTTCATATCTAATGGCCAAGATATCTATATCATCTGCTCAATATTACACAATACCACAACAGTTGAGAAAGGCAAAGAGCTTCAAATTGCAATTTGTTGGGGAAAATAATTAAGTTTTCAAGTTTATGTCACCATAAAAGAGGAGCTCTGTCCAAGACTTCACTGAATAATAATAGCCTTCAGTTGTGTGGTAATTCTGGATATGTTAAAACCAAGACTGTTATTTGAACTACTTAATTTTCAGTTTTTATAACTTGATAATAAAATTAAATATCAACTTCCACAATAAAATTTCCAGAAGGCAATTTGTATCTTATTGCCCTTCAACAAAGTAAGCAGGTCCTAGCCTCTAATCCTTCCAAAAACAGCAGCCAAACAGTTTCTACTTCATCTCTTCCTCCAGCATCTCACCAGACAAGAGCACTGTCAAGGGTACAGGGATCAAACAGTGTACAGCCTGACCCAACCAAAACCCAAATGGCTCACCACTGACTCAGTCAACATTAATAATTAAATCAATCTGCCTGTTGAATTAAAGGTTTCACAGGCAGAAGCAGCTCTTCCTGCCAAAGGGCTTTCCACAATTTGACACATCCAAGATTTGGTGACAGAAAAGGTGATGAAAACCTCGGGACGTTTCTAGTAGAGGAAATTTTCATTGTGTGAAAGCGTTAAAAGAAAATGCAGAGTTATTAATAGTGCTCAATCAGGATTCTATATAAGCTATGCTGAATACATATAGACTTCTGGGGCTGCGATTTGAAGATCTTTCTTTTTAAAAATTATTAGCCGTTCAGAGTAGAAGTGAAGCCTGTTTTGGTCAGAAACATTTTTAATCATGAGTGACACTGCTTATAACTAGAGAATCTGAGAATGAACTAGGTAAAATCATCAAAGTAAACCAGTGGGGCACTAACTACAGGATGTCAAAGAGAATTGGAGATCAAGAGGCAGTGGAGCTTATTTCCAAGGGGGAAACAAAATTCTCCAACATCGAAGAGTTCACATCGCATTACAAAATGTCAACAAATCTTGACAATCAAGACTTTTTTAAAGCAACCATAGCCATAAAACATGGAACAATCACAAAATAAACACTGACAGCCACTACATTAGCTAGCCCAAAACCTTTTTCCTATGCTATTTACTTAGCTAGTCTTTCCTTTCTGTGATAATGACTCTGATATATAACCTTGCACAGTTCCTAATGCTTACTAATGTATATAAGCAACATCTCAATTTGAGTTCACTTTTTCCTTTTTATTAAAGCACATTTGCTTTACAATGTTGTGCTAATTTCAGGTGTACAGCAAAGTGATTTAGCTACACACACTTTTTAATATTCTGTTCTCTTACAGTTTATTACAAAATACTCGATGTAGTTTCCTGTGTTATAGAGTAGGTCCTTGTCGGTTATCTATTTTACATATAACAGTGTGTATATGTTAATTTCAAACTTCTAATGTACCCTCCCCGCTTCCCCCTTTGGTAACCATAACTGTGTTTTCTAGGCCTGTGAGTCTCTTGCTGTTGTTTTGTAAATAAGTTCATTTGTATATTTTTAGCTGTTACTGTTGTTCAGTTGCTATGTCTGACACTTTGTGACTCCATTGACTGCAGCATACCAATCTCCCCTGTCCTTCTCTTTCTTTTTTAGATTCCACATATCTGATAACTGTCTTTGTTTGTCTTACTTCACTTAGTATGATAATCTCTAGGTTTATCCAAGTTGCTGCAAATGGCATTTTCCATTCTTTTCTATGGCTGTAATAGTCTATTGCATATGAATATTAGTCAACCCAGGTAGTGCTAGTGGTAAAGAACCCACCTGCCAATACAGGAGACATAAGAGACTTGGGTTTGATCCCTGAGTTGAGAAAATCCCCTGGAAGAGGGCATAGCAACCTACTCTAGTATTCTTGCCTGGAGAATCCCCATAGCCAGAGGAACCTGGTAGGCTACAGTCTATAAGGTTACAAAGAATCAGACACAACTGAAGCAACTTAGCACACAGTCAGTCCTAAAGGAAATCAACCCTGAATATTCATTGGAAGGACTGATGCTGAAGCTGAAGCTCCAATACTTTTGCCACCTGATGCGAAGAGCCAACTCATTGGAAAAGACCCTGATGCCAGAAAGATTGAGGGTAGGAGGAGAAGGGGGTGAAAGATGATGAGAGGGTTGGATGGCATCACCAACTCAATGGTCATAAGTCTGAGCAAACTCGGGAGATAGTGAAGGACAGGGAAGCTTGGTGTGCAGCAGTTCATGGGGTCATAAAGAGTCAGACACGATGTAGTGTCTGACTGAAGAATCATATATATACATACCAAGTTGTTTGTTTGTTTGTTTTTTCCAGGGGGGTAGTGCAAATGCTGTCCCCAGCTGACACAAGTTATGCAGTCGAGTTTCCCACATTTGGGGAAATCTCAGGAATCAGTACACCTTCAGTTCAATGGATGAGACTTGCCCTGGGAAAACCACCTTGTGATCATACCACTTCTTTATCCATTCATCGGTCAATGAACATCTGGGTTACTTCCATGTCTTGGCTACTGTAAATAGTGCTGCAATAAACATTGTGGTGCATGTGTCTTTTCAAATTATACTTTTCTCCAGATGTATGCCCAGGAGTGGGATTGCAGGATCACATGGTAACTCTATTTTTTGTTTTTTAAGGAATCCCTATACTGTTGTCCGTAGTGGCTGCACCAATTTATTGATACATTCTCACCAACAGTGTAAGGGAGTTCCTTTTTCTCCACACCCTTTCCAACATTTATTGTCTATAGACTCTTTGATGATGGTCATTCTGACTGGAGTAATGTGATATCTCATTGTAGTTTTGATTTGCATTTTTCTCTAACCAGTACAGAAAAAAAAAAAAACCTACTTATTTTCTCTAATAAGTATAGATGTTAAGCATCTTTTCATGTGTTTGTTGGCCATTTATATGTCCTCTTTGGAGAAATGTCTATTTAGATCTTCTGCCCATTTTTTTTTTTAATTGGATTGTTTTATTGACATTGAGTTGTATTGAACTGTTAGTATATTTTGGAAATTAATTCATTGTTGGTTGCATCATTTGCAAATACAAATCCAATAGTACCATTTATGTCATGTGAAAAAAAACACTATAAGGAAAAATAACAATCATTATTCTAGGCCTATCATCTCTCTTCAGGAAAATTAAATTAAATACTAAATGGGCATCATTTTTCAATTCATATAGCTCATATCCATAACTAATAAGCCACTTTTATTCACCACTTTTACTCAAAACAATATCATCAAAACCTTATTAAAGGTTTTGATTTTGCAGGTTGTAGAATCATGAGGCAAGCATAATAACAAATGTATTTTTTAACCTGCTGAGGAGAAAAGCATTCTAAAAAAATTGGTTTAGATCGATAGATAATTTGAGTTAGTAGGTAAGAACTTATGTCAGTGTTTACACTCTCATTTCAGGGGCTGTTAAACATAATCATAGTACCATTTATTTCTCCTCCATAGCTTGTATCACTCTGAGGCCTAATTAATTATCAGTGACTAACTACATCTGTTTTACTCACTATTATATTTCCAACATTTGGTACAGTGCCTGGCATGTAATCATAATTCAAAACAAACCTGTTGAAAGAGTAAATTAATGTTAAAATATATATAAGAAGTGAGAACAGGGTAGTAGCATATCAGTTTGTAGGTACCTTGAAATACATACTTGAAACTTTTATATATTTCTTTGGCATCCAAGTCTAATTTAAAATATTAAATTTATCTATAAAAATTATCTTTGATAACCCTTCCAACATATCTTTGTAACTATCTAATAACTATGTTGGCATTTAAAGAAATCAAAAGAAACTTTTGATCTCTTCTCAAAACGTCCTAAAAGCCAAAAGAATATAATTGAATCTATTATCCACTATATAGGGCTTCCCAGGTGGTGCTAGTGTTAAAGAACCTGCCTGCCAATGAGGAGACATAAGAGATAAGGGTTCCATCCCTGGATCAGGAGGATCCCCTGGAGAAGGGCATGGCAATGCACTCCAGTATTCTTGCCTGGAGAATTCCATGGACAGAGGAGGAGCCTGGTCAGCTATGGTTCATAGAGTCACAAAGAGTTAGATACGACTGAAGTGATTTAGCACACATGCATCCACTATATAACTGAGATATAGACTGTTTATTTTTTAAAATGTACTAATCACTCAATGTTTTCTGATTAGAAATGGATGTCCAAAAGATGCTCAAGCATCAGTAATTGTCAGGGAAATGCAAATCAAAATCACAATGAGATATCATCTCACATTTGTTAGAATGGCTATTAGCAAAAAAAAAAAAAGAGAGAGAGAGAGAGAGAGATAACAAATGGTGGCAAAGATATGGGAATATATTGATGGGAATATAAATTGGTGCAGCCACTGTGGAACAACGCATTCAAGGTCCTCAAAATATTAAAAGAACTCTATATGATTCAGCAGTTCCACTTCTGAGTATTTACTTGAAGAAAACGAAAACAGTAACTTAAAAAGATACCTGCACTGTCATATTCATTGCAGCATTATTTACAAAAGCCAAAATATGCAAACGACCTAAATGTCCATCAACAGACGAATGGATAAGGAAAATGTGAGACATAAAATTCAGCCATAAAAGAGAATGAAATCTGGCCAATTGAGACAACATAGTGAGACCTTGAGGGCATTATGCTAAGTGAAATAACTTGGGCTGAGAAAAACAAATACTATATGATTTCACTTATATACGGAATCTTAAAGAGGCAAAAACAAGGTTGTAGATACAGAGAATAGACTGATGGTTTCCTAAAGCAGAAAGTGGGCAGTAGGCAAAATGAATGAATGAAGGGGATCAAAAGTTATAAACTTACTTACAAAATAAATAAGTCACAGAGATGTATAGCATGACAACTGTAGTTAATAAAACTGTATTGCATATTTGAAAGTTACAAACAGAGTAGATCATAAATATTCTCATCTCAAGAAAAAATAACCTGTAACTCTGTATGGTAACTCTGTATTAACTAGACTTACTGTGGTGATCATTTCACTATGCATCCAGATGTCAAAAAGTTATGTTGTACAATTGAAATTAATAAGCTGTTCCATGTCAATTGTATCTCATATTTAAAAAAAAGAACTAAAACCTAACAGATTAAAATATATATATGTATATACATTCTCCAATGTTCATGATTTTAATCAAACAACACATGTTGTAAAGAATGGTCTCAAATACAATTGATATTAGAAACCATCTTATTTCTTTATTTTTCTTCATGTAAAACACTGTGCAAGTAAGTAGTCTTAAATTTTATAATGTCCAAATTCTATTCTAATGTTATTGTTGCTCAGTCGCTAAGTCATGTCCAACTCTTTGAGACCTCATTAACTGCAGCATACCAGGTTCCTCTGTCCTCCACTATCTCCTGGAGTTTGCTCAAACTTTTGTCATTCAACCATCTCATCCTCTACCACCCCTTATCCTCCTACCCTCAATCTTTCCCAGAATCAATTAGTTGGCTCTTTGCTATCAGGTAGCCAAAGTATTGGAGTTTCACCTTCAGCATCAGTCCTTCCAATGAGTATTCAGGACTGATCTCCTTTAGGATGGACTGGTTTGATCTCCTTGTAGTGCAAGGGACTCTCAAGAGTCTTCTTCAACACCACAGTTTAAAAGCACTCAGCCTTTCTTATGGTCCACCTGTCACATCTGTACATGACTACTGGAAAAACCAATACTTTGACAATATGAAGTGTCAGAGATGTTCAGCTTTAAGGGATTCAATATGTTACTCTTTTCTTTTCTGTGCCATTTCTCAAGGATTCTCTATTCCTTATCAGTTCCTGGAAAACAGGAACAAGCAGAGCTGCATGCAGTTCTGAGGACTGAGATCATGAGAAGGGGCATCTGCTTAGATTCCTTTCAGGGACTCCCTTGAGTGACTCCCTTGAGTGACCTTTCTTAAATGTAATCTATTCAGTTATGCCTCTCTTACTCAGGATATGGAATGCTTTCTGGCCCTTTGAAGATTGTTATTTGCTTGGCTTTGTTTTTGCTCAGGTTTTTTTTTTTTTTTTTTTTTTTTTCTGCCTAAAGCTGCCTTGTATGAAGATATATAAACATGCATTTCTGCAAATAAAGCACCCTTGTTTCACTCGAGACTTGGGTTCCCTGTGTCCTTCTTCTCATCGACTCCAGCCCCAGGTCCCAGTCTACAAAGACCGTGACAAGTGGTGCTTGAACAGGGACCTGGTGGAAGCCCTTGGCAAGCAAATGGTGTGACTGTTAGGATCTACAGAGGTCGGTAAGTGCGGGGTTATGGGACAAATGGCTGGAAAGCCCCCATCACTCTTCTACTTTACTTCATCATTTATTTAAGGTTCAAGGGCTTTTGGTTTCACATCAACAGATAAGGGCTTATCTCCAAACAGTAGCTGAATATAATCCCTGGTTCCCTGATGAAGACAGTTTCAATTTAAAAATGTGGAACCAGGTTAAAAATAATAATAATAATAATAATAATAATATTAAATGAGCTACAGGATGGGTAAAAAATATTCCAATAGGTTTCTGGCTCTTGTAGGCCCTCATTAAAGCCATGATCTTACCATTTCTAGGCAATTGTACCCCCACCCCCACGATATTTGTCAACAAGCTGAACGCCTATTATACGAACATAAATTAAATGACAAAACTTTACAAAAAGCCCAATTAGAGCAACATAAAATGTTTCAAAACTTTCCCACAATCCCTGCTCCGACTATCCCAAGCACTCCTCCTTCTCTTGTAACGGGCACGAAACCAAAGGTCCTCTTGATTCGAGGACAAGATAAGCCTGATAATGATTTTTCTGATGCTCTCTTTGACACTAAAGCCAACAATATGTTTTTTGATGACAATGATAAGCCCCTAACACACACTCATATTTATGAATAGACGATCCACCCATTCTCCTTCATGACAAAGGCTTTCTGATTTACTGGCTTTGCAATCTCAAGTCTCTGAGGCCAATGATCTTTTTGCCTTTCCTATGTTAAAAAATGTTAATGCTCAAAGACAGCTAATATTTCAACATGGAGACATTGATTTTTCCCACATACAATAAATAAAAAAGGCTGTAACTATGTATGGCCCTCATTCACTTTTCACTAAAGAACTTCTAAACTCTATGACATCTTCTATTAAAAAAATTATTCCTTATGACTGGAAAATTTTGATAAAGCTCTTCTTAAACCAAGAGAATATCTTCAATAGATAATATGGTTTCATGATGTGGCCTGGGATCATGCCAATTCTAATGCTCAAACTGACACTCCCCAAAACCAAATTACTTTTAAAATGTTAACCGATATGGGACAATTTAATTCAATGAAAGCTTAGATACAGTGCCCTCCCTTGTTACATGAACAAAATGAAAGAAGTTGCCCTGGAAGCATGGGATCAAATTACTTTTCAAAGAAAAGCTAAAGATAGCTACACAAAGATATTACAAGGGCCTAATGAAACCTATGCTGAATTTTTAGCTACCGGGAGTAACTATCTCCCATAATGTTATCGAAGAGGAAGCCAAAGTACAATTAAAAAACTGCTTACATATGAAAATGTGAATCAAAAATGTCAGAGAGCCATTGCTCCAATACATGACACCAAAAGTGTTATTGATTATTTAAAGGCTTGTCACAACTTTAGATCAAAAACTCAGAAAATGCAAATGTTAGCTGAAGCAATGGCTGCTACCTTTAAAAAGAAAAAAGATATTTTGTTTGTAGGGATAAAAGCCAGTTAAAAAAGGATTTTCCAATTACTTCTTTTACCTTACATTTCTATTAACTCCTCTAATGATATACAGATAGATAAGATTTGATAATACTAATCAAAAACAATATTTGTGGACATCAATAGTATCTAAATATGCATGACCAAATATAAATATCAAAATTAATGACAAAGATTTTCTGGTATTCTTGATACTGGATCCAATATTACTATTATTTCCAAACATTTATGGCCCAAATCTTGGCCTATACAGAGAATTTCTTACCAAATTGCAGGAGTTTCTCAAACCAAAGTACAAGAGGTTTATCAAAGTGTTCAAATATATCCATGTGAGAGACCAGAAGGCCAGCCTGCAACATTATGACCTTATGTGATAAATGCACCCTTTAATTTAATAGGAAGAGATTTACTTATGCAATGGCAAACTCAAATATATATTCCACATTTTTCCTAGGGGCCACTGCTCTTAAACAAACAATACAATTATAAAAATAACTTGGAAAAATGACGAGCCTATTTGGACAAAGCAGTGGCCCCTTACAAAAGAGAAATTAGAGGCTACTAAAGAACTTATAGATACACAATTGAAATTAAAACATATTGAGGAATCTTACTCCCCTTGAAGTTCTACCATTTTTGTAATAATAATAATAAAAAAATCTAGCAAATGGCATCTTTTAATAGATCTTCAAAAAGTTAATACATCTATGAAACCTATAGGTACATTACAACCAGAAATTCCATCATCTACCACTATTTATCAAAACTGACATATTACCATTATAGATTTACAAGATTGCTTTCTTACTATACCTTTACACCCTCTAAACCAAGAGAGATTTGCTTTCTCTCTTCCTTATCCTAATCATGTCAGGCCTCATAAATGGTATCAATGGACTGTGTTGCCTCAAAAAATGATGAATTTTCCCACCATATGTCAATATTATATCACCAAAGCCCTTGAATCTGTGAGAAGACAATTTCCTGACTTTCTTGTTATTCATTACATGGATGATATATTGTTTTCAGCTCCATCTGTTTTAGAAACTCAACAAATGTTTGACATAGCTCAACAATGCTTAAGAGCTTCTAGACTAATCATTGTACCTGAAAAGATGCAAATCTCTACACCTTACCAGTACTTGAGACATATTGTTAATAGACAACATATTACTCCCCAACTAACACAAATAATTCTTGATAAATTATCAACCTTAAATGATTTTCAAAAACCTTTAGGTGATATAAATTGGATTAGACCTTCATTACACATAGCAAATTATCAACTAACTTATTTAACACTTTAAAAGGAGATCCCAATTTAAATAGCCCTAGTTCACTTTCACAAGAGACACAAGAAAAACTCTGTTTGGTGCAAAATAAGTTACAGAAACAGTTTTGTACTCATACGAGACTTGATTTACCTCTAGAGTTATTTATACTCCTCTCTCTCCATTCTCCTATAGGACTTCTTATCCAATAAAAATACCCAAAAAATGGATCTATACCCATTTTCGAGAGACAAGATCACTTACACCCTATCTTGACTTGATCACTCTAATCATTATCAATGAAAGAAATAGAGCTAAGACTCTAATTGTCTCTGATCCTCATAAAATTGTAATACCCATTAATAAATCTCAATTCGAAAACACATTACAAACTCTACCAATTTTTAAATAGATTTTCTAGAATATTTTAGAGAAATTTCATTTCATTAGCCTTCTAACAAACTCTAGAATTTCTTCAAAAATACTGAATTTATTTTATCTTCTTGCATTGTCACATCACGACCTATACCTCAAATTGATATTTTCTATATAGATGGGACTAAAAAACGCCAAACCCTCATTCTAGTCTCTCAAAGAATATAAAGTCTTTTATACTAAATTTCACTCTGCTCAACAAAATGAATTATATGCTCTCATTCAGGTTATTCACTTACATTCTTATCCTATTAATATAGTTTCTGACTCCTTATATTCAGTTTTTGTATTAAGAAATATAGAAACTTCTACCATAAATTCTAATCAGTCTATTTTCCAACAACTTTTTATTGAACTATAATCTGTTATTAGAAACCGCACTTCCCCCATTTACATTACCCATATTCGAGTACATTCTTGTCTTCCTGGCCCTATGGCCCATGGCAATGAATAAGCTGATAAACTTGTCTCTTTTGCTACTCCTAAAGAACAACATGCTGTATTAAACAATAATGCTGGCTCATTACATCTAATTTAAAAAATTTCATACTGACATGCTACAAAAATCATTAATAATTGCTCTACTTGTAGGCTCCTACATCTCCGACCCATTACACAAGATATCAATCTTCAAAGATTACAACCCCCTCAGTGAACTATGGCAAATGAATATAACTCGTTGCCCTGAACTTCCTTCCTCTTCCTTCTTACATGCTGCGATTGATACAAATTCTTCTTTTCTATGGGGCCACACCTCTCCAAGGTGAAGCTACATGGCATGTTATAGGCCACTTGTTACCTTGCTTGCAGTAATGGGAACACTTGATTCTATAAAAGCAGACAATGGCCCTACCTATATTTCTAGGCAATTCAAACAATTTTTACATTCATTCTCTATTAAACAGATTACAAACATTCCTTATAATCCACAAACACAAGACATAGTTAAACAAGCACATCACACACTGAAACTACAAATAAAATAATTTAAAAAGGGGGAATACACAGGAACACTTCTATCTTCCTTATCCAGAGTAGACTTGACTAGATTCCAATGCAATATATTCTTTAAGCCTATAACTATTGTTAATACAGCCTTATTTGTTTTAAATTTTTTAAACTTACCACAAGGAGATATTTTGACAAAAGCAGAAAAACATTTTGAGGCATTGAAGGACACCTCCCTTCCTCTGCCCATCTGGTATCAAGATGGGTTGACTAAACAATGAAAATCTGGAAAATTAATATTACAGGGAAAAGGGTATGCTTCTATTTCTCCAGATGGATGCAACACAATCAGTTGGCTCCCTCTTCGGAAGATCCGCCCCAGGGGAGCCACCAACATTCAAGATAGAGAAGAAATGGTGAAATCCCCAGGAGGAGGAGTTTCCAGTACAAGCCATGGCGGCTTTAAAAATTTCCAAAAGATGCCACACTCGACGTCATAGACCTTATGATCTCCCTACTTGGGGACAGATAAAAACCCTTACTAATCAAGCTGAAAATCTGGTTTCTCAACAAGGAATGCCTCGGAATCCTGAAAATATTTTTGTCACTATGCTTGCTTTGCTTGCTTTTCCTTCCCCCGCTCACGCTGACTTGATTAATCACTCTTATTGGGCTTATATACCTAACTCCCCTTTATTGCAGGTTGCAGAATGGACAGATATACAACCAGTCGTATCCACTAATGACTCAACACATATGCCTCCTCCTTGGAGCTTGGAGGGGCCCTTTCATCCTGAGGAAGAAGGAAAACTAATTAACATTTCTCTAGGCTATGAAATCCTTCCTTTATGCATAGGCCCAGCAGAATTATGTATTAAGTCAGTCAACAAACGTGGGCTTTCATCCTGTATCCAAAAAAGAACTTCCACACATTGCTTGGACTGTTTACTGCCCTGTCCTTTTATGAAAACCATGTCAATACTACCAAAACTCTAGGAAAAGGACAAAAGTTGGAATGTAAGGGGTTTATTTGTAAGGACTTTAAATATACTCCTGTTTACTGGGATATATGTCAAGCTAAATCAGGGAAGTTAATGTTTATGGCCAGTTACACCATTGTTGATTGGGGATCCCATGGTATATGGCTATTTAACTGCTCAGATGATATTAATAGTACTATATGTGATTATGTTACTCAAGTAGCATAGAAGATTACCAACAGTTCAATGAAACACTTCCATGACAAAGGACTCCTTGGCTGGCTTGATGGCGAAGTGGCACCTTCTCGCCCTCAAATCGTCCTCAATAAACGAATTGGGCCTGAACAATCGGACATCTGAAAATTTGCTGAAAGTACTGAAAAACTTGGAACTTGGAGTAGGTATTTCACAGAGACCAGTCGTAGTCATAGTAATTATTCCTTCTGTTATAATCATATATTTTTATACAAGCTTTTGTTCCCCTTCTTTTTGTTTTAGCCATAAGAAACTTATAATTTAATAGACTTTAAGTTCTGTGACCTGTATAGATTGCATATTGTATGCTTGTCTTAATTCCTCTATTTCTCTAAAAAACAAATCCCTTTTGATCCTTCAATCTCGATGTGATCTATGGATACCAGTAGATCTCCAGCAACCCTGGGAAGAGGGTCCCTTGGCAAAACTTGCTTCCCAGTTACTCACTAAATTACTCTGACAATCTAAGCGATTCATTGGATGGCTAATTCTTGGCATTTTGGAGTTAATAGCCATTTGCACCACTGCTGCTGTCACAGGCACTGCTTTACAAACTTCAAACACAAAACTTTATTCAAAATTGGACTAAAGATGCTCATACTATGTGGGCCACTCAGGTTCAGATAGATGAAGAAGTTCAGGATAAAATTCAGAAATTAAAAACACCATCCAATGGGTTGGAGATCAATTAATAGATTTACAAAAACAAATATTATTAAATTGTGATTGGAATTCTACTCAATTTTGTATCACTCCTGTTTGATTCAACCACAGTGCTTACAATTGGGAACAAATAAAATTTCATCTGTAAGATATACATAATAATGCTTCCTTAAACGTACAATTGTTGCAAAGAGAAAATTTTGAAACCTTCTCTGAGAGTCTACCCTCTTCCAACTATTTGGAAACCTTACCTGAACAGCTAACTGATCAATTATCTGGGCTGGACCCTCGAGGATGGTTTCAAAGCATTACACGTAATATTGGATCTGGAACTATAATGCTGATAATTGTCCTAGTGATTACATTTTTAGTATACCGATGCCTTTCAACTAAAATTGTTCAAACTAAACAAACTCAATTGGTCAGGGCCTTCTTCACAAAACTATCTACAGTGACCCCCGACTGTGAAAAAATAAAAAAGGGGGAATTGTCAGGGGATGTTCAGCTTTAAGGGATCCAATATGTTACTCTTTTCTTTTGTGTGCCATTTCTCAAGGATTCTCTATTCTTTATCAGTTCCTGGAAAAGAGGAGTAAGCAGAGCTGCATGTAGTTCTGAGGACTGAGATCATGAGAAGGGGCACCTGCTTGGATTCCTTTCAGGGACACCCTTCAGTGACTCCCTTCAGTGACCTTACTTAAATGTAATCTATTCAGTTATGCCCCTCTTACTCAGGATATGGAATGCTTTCTGGCCCTTTGAAGATTGTTATTTGCTTGGCTTTATTTTTGCTCTTTTTTTTTTTTTTTTTTTTTTTTTACTGCCTAAAGCTGCCTTCTATGAAGATATATAAACATGCATTTCTACAAATATGGCACCCTTGTTTCACTTGAGACTTGGGTTCCCTGTGTCCTTCTTCTCATCTACTCCAGTCCCCAGGTCTCAGTCTCCAAAGACCATGGCAATGAAGCTTTTTCAACAAAGTGATAGCTCTCTGCTTTTTAATATGCTGTATAGGTTCGTCTAGCTTTTCTTCCAAAGATCAAGTGTCTTTTAATTTCTTGGCTGCAGTCACCATTCGCAGTCTCTTAAAAATTATTTTTATTTTGATCATAATTTTCAAGGAAATAACAAAATATCACAGAAACAAGCATATATGTATACATCCCTTTGGTCTGTGATTTCATTGCTTTTCTCCTACACCTTTAAGATTTTGTGATTATTCTTAAAAATAAACATATCATTTCTATCCTTTTTCCAATCACCCCCAAAATATTAACAAATATTTATTAACCTTAAATTTAGTATTTGGTAGAAAATTATTAAGCAGTCAGGCAAATTTAGTGGTTAGGTTTCAACTCCATGTTCAACTCCTGATTTTATTTGTCATCTTCCTTTTGTAGGAAGCAAACCTTTTAGAACTATGTAGCAAGAAGCTATTCAATATGTTCTCCAAGATCTATTTAACATACATTATTAATACAGAATCATTCTTTGAATTTGTTTTCCCTGAAATATTTCTATTTGCTTTTCTTTCCTTTTACACCTCAATTTACATGATATTATCAAGAAATATTTCCCCTAAGCCACATCTCATAAAAGTTAAAAATATACAAAATACAATACTTCTTGGTGCCAAGTTGGTTTGTCTTTTTGTTTGGTACTTTATAGCCTTAGCCTAACTAAAACACAACCCAGTAGTGTGATCTACCATCCAGCTGCTTCCTCCAGTAGATCCCAGTATACACAGTGATCAAATGTATATTTTCATCTAAGACTTATCACATTAGTTAATCTTCTTGGCTAGTCTTATTGGGTAGACTTCATCACTTGTTTACCAATAGAAAGATTCTGATGAAAAAATTTTATCAAGATATAAGGCTATAAAGAAGGTTCTGAATTTTGATGAAATGAAAAAGTTTTTCTCCATATTCAGAACTATATTTCCCATGACCTAAACAAGATTAGAAAGTGAAAAATTTATTCAAAGCATACAGGGTATCAAGGATACATGTTTATATCATGTTTATACTCCATCATATCCAATCTTTGCGATCCCATGGACTGCAGAACGCCAGGCTTCCCTGTCCATCACCAATTCCCAGAGCTTACTCAAACTCACGTCCATCGAGTCGGTGATGCCATCCAACCATCCCATCCTCTATTGTCCCCTTCTCCTCCTCCCCTCAATCCTTCCCAGCATCAGGGTCTTTTGAAATGAGTCAGCTCTTCACATCAGGTGGCCAAAGTATTGGAGTTTCAGCTTCAAAATCAGTCCTACCAATGAACACCCAGGCCTGATCTTTAAGACGGACTGGTTGGGTCTCCTTGCAGTCCAAGGGACTCTCAAGAGTCTTCTCCAACATCACAGCTCAAAAGCATCAATTCTTTGGTGCTCAGCTTTCTTTAGAGTCCAATTCTCACATCCATACATGTCTACTGGAAAAACCATAGCTTTGACTAGATGGACCTTTGTCAGCAAAGTAATGTCTCTGCTTTTTAATATGCTGTCTAGGTTGGTCATAGCTTTTCTTTCAAGGAGCAAGCATCTTTTAATTTCATGGCTGCAGTCACCATCTGCAGTGATTTTTGGAGCCCAAGACAATAAAGTCTTTCATGTTTATATACATGAACATAATTTAATGGAACAAATGTACAAAACTAAAGAGACCATGATTCATCATATATATATATATATATATATATATATAATTTTACTTTTCTAAATGTTGTATAACTATGTGCTAAAACCACACAGTATTAAAATGTATTCTAAAGGTAAATTTTTAAAAACTTCATCACTTAAAGCAATTAATTGCTTTTTCTTGGTTATTCATCTGAATGTCTGACAAGGTCTTCCTTCTATTTTTTCTTTTCTTTTAGTCTAGGAGGTTTTATGGTGTCCAAGTAGTTCACAGGCTATATGAATGTGTTCCAAATACTTCCTAGATAACCTGAAACTGCATGCAATTTTAGATGTGTTCATAGGTATTCTGAATACACTCTCAAAAGGGTCTAGGACCCCAATATGTTAAGAATTGCCATTTAGCATTTATTGTTTCTTCAGTCCCAAGCTGATATGAATTTATAAATAGTTTTTAAATAAACACACACACACACACACATACACATTAGTAAAATGGGTTAAAAGACTTCAAAAATATTTCACTTAGTTTCTAATCTGACATAGATACGTAAATACATGAAAATAAAATTTCAAGTACAGTGATTGCACTGCTACACCAAAATACAAGAGTCACAGACAAGAATTCCATAGAGCACATCTTAATTTGCTTACTTGCCCTGCTGTGAAAATAGCCTGCCAATGCTTTAGAAATACATGTGCCCATAGTCTAAGAGTTGCTCTTACTTTTTTTGCGGCACAACAAGCAAAACTAGTCTTAGCTGACTAGCTTGATAGAACCAAACAAAACAAAGCATAAAGCATCACTGGAAAATCAAGTTTGACTGGACATTTTGACAGGAAAGAAATGCAGGGAGGGAGTAAAGGGAAATGAAAAGAAAGAAAAGGGGATGAAAAGAAACAATATTTTTTACCCATATAAATAAAAGATCTTTTAATCCAACTCTGGCAATTTCTCAGGTTTACAGAATGGATTTTTCACTAGTGAATTTTTAACCTGTGTTCTGTTTGTACTCTTTTTTTTTTCTTTGATGAAGTACTTGCCTATCTTACTTCTGCTTGTCAGCCTTTTACATCAGTTTTCTATTCAGTCTTTTGGGGTGGGAGGTGTGGGAAGGACTACCTGTCAAGGCTGCTTTATTGCAGACATAATTTGTTATTTGATAACTTTCTGATTCATGTGATATTTATTCCTGTGTATCATTTTTAACTTCTACAATTTTGTGCTGGAATGACATAAGGAAGAGTAAAAAAGAGTAAAATATGTATTTTTTAAGTTTTTAATTTCAATAAAATATACATAACATATAATTTACCATTGCAATCATTGTCAAGTGCACAGTTTAGTAGTAAGAACATTCATAGCATTGTGAATCTATCTCTAGAACACTTTTCATCTTGCAAAAATGAAACTCTATACTCCAATAAACATCAGTTCTCCATTGCAGCCCCCAGTCCTCCTCAGGCCCTGATAAAAATAATGTATTTTTAATAGATGGGGGAGTATGAACTCATTGATGAAATGAACTTCTTAAAATACATTATGTGCTTTTTCAAACTACTCACTGCATAGAGGTCTTTCCTCAAATACATGTTTGTCATTGACAATATCTCTCTGTAATTAGCACAGAAACAATACGTTGTTTTCTGGACATCAGAAGCACCTGTGCATTGGAAGTTATTTGCAGTAAGGAGGATGATTTCTCACAACCTGCTCACATTTTTAAAAATTCAGTCCTTATTCATAACATGAGATAACAACAGAGTGGCAGACACTGTTTTGTGTGCTCTACAAGTGTATTAGTTATTCTATTTCTGACTACAAGCATACAGGTAAGTCCTAACATGACCGCTATTTCACAGATGAAGAGTGAGAGTGAGATATCAGCCTAATTTTGATGGGTTCATTGTATCAGCATAAAAGTTTACAGTTACTATAGAATGGGAAAATATCCAAGAATAAAAGGTGGTTTTTGTTTTTAGGTTGCCAAGGAGGATTCTTTCGAGGGTCCAATGTGGCAAAGATTTCAGCATGTTGCTCCTGTGATCCCTACATTGTAGAATGACAAGCTCATAGACTACAAAGAACGAAGCTTGAGCCAACATTTGTTCCACTGCTTAACTGAAAAACTTAGGACAAACTACACAAACATATCCATACAAAAAATGAAGTATCTTAATGTGTTCTGCTTCACAAGATCCTTCCATACACACGTAATGTGTCTGTGTGTGTGCATGTGTCTGCATGCGTGAGTGAGAATGGGGGAGGCTGAGATAAGGAAAAAAAAATAGACTATGCAGACAAGGACATAGTTAACCACAAAATATGCTAAAAATGTATGATAGTATCGTGATTATTGGTGCTTTCTTGGTGGTTCAGTGGTAAAGAATCTTCCTGCAAATGCAGGAGATATGGATTTGATCCTTGGGCCAGGAAGATTCCCCTGGAGAAAAAAATGTCAACCCACCCAGTATTCTTGCGTGGGAAATCCCATGGACAGAAGAGCCTGGTAGGCTACAGTCCGTGGAGTTGCAAAAGAGTTCGACATGACGTAGAGACTAAACAACAACAATAATAAATCATGATTATAAAGTGTAAATGGGCACCTAAGAACACATGAGAAGTGCCAGGCAATATTTAAAAGTGTAGCCTATGGGTCCAAAAAATCTGGTTTAAGTTGCCAGTTGAGTGGCCCTTCAAGTTAAGTATTCTGTGTCTAATTTTCTTCATTTCTGGGATTAAAATAATACCATCATGGCTTGTGTGGATAAATGATTTAGTACAAGCATTTAAAATTGTGCCTGGAATACAGTAAGTGCTTGGTGAATATTACCTTTCATTTTTTAATTCAGTATTTCCTATTACTAATCATAGTTTTTCCTTATTTCTACCAAGTCTTTTCCTAAAAGAATTCATGTAAAAGGTCTAGTAAAGGATTTTCTACCCTGTAAACAAAGAATGTTAACTGAAAGCTGTATCTTAGTTATTTATCAGCTTATGGATTCCGCCAGGTTAATAGTTTATCATAAGCCTTTGCATACAAAAGTAACTCATCTCACGTTTCTGCTAAAACCTTAGCAATCAACTGAAAAGAGGGAAAAAAGGTTTTACTTAACTGGTTTTTAAAAAGTAGAAATATACCATGTCATAAGTGTAAAATCATTATTAACCTGTTTTTTTAAATTACCAAACCTCTTCACTTCTAGTTTGAATTGTTTTATTGGAGTTCAATCTTTACTTACTATAGAATTGTGTCATGTACATACTTTTTCTTGCTCAGTCACTAAGTTGTGTCCAACTCTTTGTGACCCCAGGATTATAGCATTCCATGTTTCCCTGTTCTTCACTATCTCCTGGAATTTTTAACTGAAAGCTGTATCTTAGTTATTTATCAGCTTATGGATTCCGCCAGGTTAATAGTTTATCATAAGCCTTTGCATACAAAAGTAACTCATCTCACGTTTCTGCTAAAACCTTAGCAATCAACTGAAAAGAGGGAAAAAAGGTTTTACTTAACTGGTTTTTAAAAAGTAGAAATATACCATGTCATAAGTGTAAAATCATTATTAACCTGTTTTTTTAAATTACCAAACCTCTTCACTTCTAGTTTGAATTGTTTTATTGGAGTTCAATCTTTACTTACTATAGAATTGTGTCATGTACATACTTTTTTTGCTCAGTCACTAAGTTGTGTCCAGCTCTTTGTGACCCCAGGATTATAGCATGCCATGTTTCCCTGTTCTTCACTATCTCCTGGAATTTGCTCAGATTCATGTCCATGGAGTCAGTGATGCTATTTAACCATCTCATCCTCTGCTGCACCCTTCTCTGCCTGCCTTCAATCTTTCCCAGCATCAGGGTCTTTTCCAATGAGTCAGCTCTTCGCATCAGGTGGCCAAAGTATTGGAGCTTCAGCTTCAGCATCAGTCCTTCCAATGAATAATCAGGATTGATTTCCTTTAGAATTGACTGGTTTGAACCCTTTGTAGTCCAAGGGACTCTCAAGAGTCTTCTCCAGCACCACAATTCAAAAGCGTCAATTCTTCGGCTCTCAGCCTTGTTAATGGTTCAATTCTCATATCCATATATGGCTACCAAAAAACCTCAGCCATGGTCATTTACACACTTAGCATTTTCCACTTCAGTTCTTCAATAGTAATGCCAAAGATAGGGGATATGGCTTCAAACTGAAGTTTTACCGAAAATATGAATTTCGATGTATTCCATGGGTAACCATATACTTTACCACCCCAAATTGTGACACTTTTGAAAGTAAGCAGAGTGATAACTAGACAGGCTAACAGGACAATTGGTCTAAGCTAGCTGTCTTTTTATTTTCCCAAAGTCTTAATTTCTCTTCATACAGTTTAGGATGTAGTAAACATGACATGAATAATTGCTGAATGAAGAAATGAATACATAAAGTAGGTAAAGGAATTCTCATGTTAAATGATAGAAATGGAGTACAATATATCAGTTACACTCTGCTCCTTAAGTAGCATTAGCCATGGGAGTCCAAATTGGCATGACAGGGTCACAAGATGCTAATGAAAACACAAGTTGCATGTTATGCATTACAATATATTCATGTAAATTTTTAATATAAATGCTCGATTTTTTTCCTTTTTCCTACTTTTCATGAGCACCAACCTCTAGAATGAGCTACAACCTCTAGAATTTATAAAGAGATCTGATCCTCTATTATAAAGTTCAGGTCATTTCAGTTGCTCAGTAGTGTCTGACTCTTTGCGACCCCAAGGACTGCAGAATGCCAGGCTTCACTGTCTATCATAAATTCCCAGAGCTTACTCAAACTCATGCCCATCGAGTCAGTGATGACAGCCAACCATCTCATCCTCTGATGTCCCCTTCTCCTCCTGCCTTCAATCTTTCCCAGCAACAGGATCTTTTCCAAGGTGTCAGTTCTTCATATTAGGTGGCCAAAGTACTGGAGTTTCAGCTTCAGCATCAGTCCTCCTAATGAATATATAGGACTGATTGCCTTTAGGATTGACTGGCTTGATTTCCTTGCAGTAAAGGGACTCTAAAGAGTCTTCTCAATACCACAGTTCAAAAGCATCAATTCTTTGGCACTCACCTTTCTTTATAGTCCAACTCTCACATCCAAACATGTCTACTGGAAAAACCATAGCTTTGACTAGACAGACCTTTGTCAGCAAAATAATGTCTCTGCTTTTTAATATGCTGTCTAGGTTGGTCATGGCTTTACTTCTAAGGAGCAAGTGTCTTAATTTCATGGCTGCAGTCACCATCTGTGGGGATTTTGGAGCTCAAAAAGATAGAGTTTAGGATTGACTGGCTTGATTTCCTTGCAGTAAAGGGACTCTAAAGAGTCTTCTCAATACCACAGTTCAAAAGCATCAATTCTTTGGCACTCACCTTTCTTTATAGTCCAACTCTCACATCCAAACATGTCTACTGGAAAAACCATAGCTTTGACTAGACAGACCTTTGTCAGCAAAATAATGTCTCTGCTTTTTAATATGCTGTCTAGGTTGGTCATGGCTTTACTTCTAAGGAGCAAGTGTCTTAATTTCATGGCTGCAGTCATCATCTGTGGGGATTTTGGAGCTCAAAAAGATAGAGTCCGCCACTGTTTCCACTATTTCCCCATTTATTTGCCATGAAGTGATGATGGTTGCTGTAGCCATGAAATTAAAAGACTCTTACTCCTTGGAAGGAAAGTTATGACCAACCCTAGATAGCATATTGAAAAGCAGAGACATTACTTTGCCAACAAAGGTCCGTCTAGCTAAGGCTATGGTTTTTCCAGTGGTCATGTATGGATGTGAGAGTTCGGCTGTGAAGAAGGCTGAGTGCCGAAGAATTGATGCTTTTGAACTGTGGTGTTGGAGAGGACTCTTGAGAGTCTCTTGGACTGCAAGGAGATCTAACCAGTCCATTCTAAAGGAGATCAGTCCTGGGTGTTCTTTGGAAGGAATTATGCTAAAGCTGAAGCTCCAGTACTTTGACCACCTCATGCAAAGAGTTGACTCATTGGAAAAGACGCTGATGCTGAGAGGGACTGGGGGCAGGAGGAGAAGAGGTCGACACAGGATGAGATGGCTGGATGGCATCACCAACTCGATGGACATGAATGAACTCCAGGAGTTGGTGGTGCACAGGGAGGCCTGGCGTGCTGCAATTCATGGGATCGCAAAGAGTCGAGCACGACTGAGGGACTGAACTGATGGGACCAGATGCCATGACCTTAGTTTTCAGAATGTTGAGTTTTAAACCAACTTTTTCACTCTCCTCTTTCACTTTCATCAAATGGTTCTTTAGTTCTTCTTCACTTTCTGCCATAAGGGTGGTGTCATCTGCATATCTGACGTTATTGATATTTCTCCCAGCAATCTTGATTCCACCTTGTGCTTCAACCAGCCTGGCATTTCACATGATGTACTCTGCATAGAAGTTAAATAAACAGGGTGGCAATATATAACACTGATGTACTCCTTTCCTTATTTGGAATAAGTTTTTTGTTCCATGTCCAGTTCTAATTGTTGCCTTCTGATCTGCATACTGATTTCTCAGGAGGCAGGTCAGGTGGTCTGGGATTCCCCTCCTGAAGAATTTTCCAGTTTTTTGTGATCCATACAGTCAAAGGCTTTGGCATAGGCAATAAAGCAGAAGTAGATGTTTTACTGGAACTCTCTTGTTTTTTTCTATGATCCAACAGATGTTAGCAATTTGATCTCTG
>SJXQ01001894.1:481328-507819 GCA_006408695.1 Aepyceros melampus | reverse complement strand
GGTGGACTCTAGGAGTTCGTGTTGGACAGGGAGGCCTGGCATGCTGCAGTTCGTGGGGTCACAAAGAGTGAGACACAACTGAGCAACTGAACGGAGGTGATAGTGACTTGCTATGAACTTCCCTCTTTGAGATGCTCATGCTCTGTCCCATAGGTTTTAGATAGTTGTGTTTATGTTTTCACTTGTTGCTATCTATTTTTTAAAATTTCCTCTTTGATTTCTTCTCTGACTTTTTGAGTATTTAGTACTAAACAAACATGTTTGTATATTTTATAGTCTCATAGTGTTGTGGTAAAAAAAAGATGCTTGACATAATTCCAGTTTTCTTAAGTTTACTGAGGCTTTATTTGTAACTGAAGGTGTGATCTATCCTGCAGAATGTTCCATGTGCACTTAAGAAGAAAGTGTATTCTGCTGGTTTTGGATGTAATGTCCTATAAACATCATTATGTCTGTCTGATCTAATGTTTCATTTAAGACTTGTTTTTCCATATTAATTTTCTGTCTGGATGATCTGTCCATTGGTGAAAGTGGAGTGTTAAAGTACACCACTATTACTGAGTTACTGTTAATTTCCCCTTTTAGGGCTGTTAACATTTGCCTTTTGTTTTGAGCTGGTCCTCTGTTGGGTGCATAATATTTAAAATTGTTATATTTTCTTCTTGGATTGATCCCTTGATCATTATGTAGTATCCTTCCTTCTTTTAGTAGTCTTTAAAGTCTGTTTTCTCTGATATGAGTATTGCTACTCTAGCTTTATTTTGATTTCTATTTGTATGTAATATCTGTTTCCAGTACCTCTCTTCCAATCTGTATGTGTCCCTAGATCTGAAGTGGGCCTCTTATAGGCAGCATATATAAGGGTCTTGTTTTTGTATCCATTCAACCATTTTGTATCTTTTGGTTGGAGCATATAATCCAGATCCATTTAAGGTAATGATGATTTGTATGTTCCTATTACCATTTACTTAATTGTTTTGGGTTTATTTTTGTAGGTCTTTTTCTTGTTTTGCAAATAGAGAAGTTCATTTGGCATTTGTTTTAAAACTGGTTGATGGTGCTGAATTCTCTTAGCTTTTGTCTGTAAAACTGGTGATTTCTCTGTTCCATTCTGGGTAGAGTATTCTTGATTGTCGGTCTTCACTTTCATCACTTCTTGCAGAGTAATCTGACCTACAGAGTTTCTGGTGAAAAATCAGCTGATAACCTTATAGGGATTCCCTTGTATGTTGTTTGTTGCTTTTTCCTTGCTGCTTTTAATATTTTTTCTTTGAGTGTAGTTTTTGTTAGTTTGATTACTATGTCTCCATGTGTTTCTCCTTGGGTTTTTCCTGTGTGGGAAACTCTGTGCTTCCTGCACTTGAGTGACTATTTCCTTTCCCATGTTAGCTAAGTTTTTGACTATAATCCTTCAAATATTTTCTCAGACCTTTTATCTTTCTCTTTTTCTTCTGAGACTCCTATGAAACAAATGTTAGTGCATTTAATGTTGTCCCAGAGGCCTCTGAGACTGTCCTCATTTCATTCTTTTTCTTTATTCTGCTCCTCAGTAGTTATTACAATTATTCTATCTTCAGGCTCACTCATTTGTTCTGCTTCAGTTATTCTATCGATTTGTTCTGGCATATTTTTCATTTCCGTTATCATGGTGTTCATCACTATCTGTCTGTCCTTTAGTTTCTTCTAGGTCCTTGTTAAGCATTTCTTCTGTTTTCTTGATCCGTACCACCATTCTATTTCTGAGATTTTGCATCATCTTTACTATCAGTACTCTGAATTCCTTTTCAGGTAGGTTGTCTATTTTGTCTTCATTAATTTGGTCTTTGGTTATTACCTTCCTCCTTCATCTGTACCATATTTTTGGATGTCTCTCTTTTTTTTTTGATGGGGGTGTGATCTGTATTTCTGTCTTGCTCATTGTTTGGCCTAAGGCATCCAGCACTGGAGTTCACAGGCAGTTGGCGGAACCAGGTCTTGGTACCAAGATGAGGACCTTTGGGGGATCTCTTGCTGATTAATATTCTCTGGGGTCTGAAGTTCTCTGTTAGTACAGTGGTTTGAATTTGGTGCTCCTGACACAGGAGCTCAGGCCCAACCCTGGCCTGAGAGCCAAGACCCTGGTTACTCAGGGATTCTGCCCATCTTCTTAGGTGTTTGAAGTCCTCCACCAGCACCTTGTAGGTGCCCTAGTTGATAAGTTGCAAACTTTGCATCCTCCTACTCGGGCTTCTTGAGGGAAGTGCCTGTTTGAACCTTTGGGGTGAGGTGACATTACTCTGTGACCCTGACTAGAGGGGATTGATGATTAATGAGTCCCTAGAGCATTTGAGATTGCGTTATAGGTGTTGTGAGCCAAGTTCTTACAGGTGAGTCTGAAGGGAGAAACCTTTACACTGGGTCACCTGGGTGTCTCTCATCCCAGGGCTCCTTGCAAACATTATATATTTCTTAATGAATAAAATTGAATTAGGCAGGTTTGGATAAGATTAGAGAAAAAGGAATACGTTTTACAAACTTAACTGAAACTTGTGAAATATGTATTTTGTTACTGGAATGTTACATCAAAATATGTTTTCTGAGAGAGATTCTTGAGATCTGTTATTTGTCTATCATGAATTTAAAAACCTTTACAGAAATAAGAATTTATAGATCATAAAATTATATCTTTCTGCATGGTTTCCTAGTCTTTGTCAATAATTATAATCAGCAGATCTGTATTAAGTTGTGCTTTCATTTTTGTTTGACTATTCTGAATATTGACTTAGTCTACATAATTTTCATTTTTAATAACTTTATCCCATTATGACTTAGTGCTACAATTTAACTCTTCTGCTATTTGGTGTATGTATGTGTTTGAGAAGCTTTATATTGTGAGTACCCATGCACTGCTTGGCTTCCCGGGTGGCTCAGATGATCAAGAATCCTCCTGCAGTGTGGGAGACTTGGGTCCGATCCCTGGGTTGGGAAGAACCTCTGGAGAAGGGGTGGCAACCTACTCCAGTATTGCCTGGTGAATACGCATGGACAGAGGAGCCTGGTGCGCTACAGACCATGGCGTCACAAAGTGTCTGACAGGACTAAACGACTACAGCACAACTGTCTTGGTAGTCCTTTCATTGTGTAACCAATTATTTAGTGGTGTTTTCATGACATGTATGCCTCAAAGCAGAATTAACCTATCAGAGAATATCTTATAATCATTAAAAAGAACAGTTTTAATAGTTCTTATCAGATTTGTTATTAGATTGCTTCCTAGAAATCAAATTTTAGAGTGCTACCAGAAATGTACTTAAGGGCACCTGTTTTTCTGGCTTTGTGATCGCTGAGTTTTAGAACTCATTTATTTTTGTATAAATTTAATAGTCATTTGAAACCTACCCTTTATTGCTAGGGAGGCAATACTTTTTTCTACATGACAGGTTACCATTTAAATATGACTTGGTAAACAATATAAATTACCTTAGGGACTTAAATATTGCCCTTGTATTTTTTGTCTGCATTATTAGTAAAACTAATCACATGGAATCTTGTTAGTATTGTTTTAATATATTTGATGGCTTCTACTTGCTCTGAATTTTTGTAGGCAGAAGCATTTGTATTTATACAAGTGTAAACATTTTCTTCTAGTTTTTAAAAAATGCTTAGTTCTCTTGCATTTGGGATTTTGTTTGCTCTGAGGTACGATTGAACCAGAGCATATCTTTCTATTTTCTGCAGATATTCTCTTTTAATTGGAAAATATCATCATTGGATTAAAAAAATTTTAAGTACAGGTATATGTATATAAAGTGAGTCATCCATCTGGTCTGATGTCCCAGGTACTAAAGATAAGAACTAATACCAGTTCAGCATATAATTCTAGATATTTTTTCTGTGTATTCTTAATTTTAAATACCAATACAATCAATATATTTTTACACAACTGGGCTTATACACTTTATACTGTTTTCTATCACGTCTTTTTTCTTTTGTTGCTGAAATATTCATTAACGTTTGCCTACTTCTCATGTGTAGTCATCTCTAAATGCTGTTTTAATTTTTCTTGCTTTAGTTCCCACAGAAGGAGGAAGGCATAATGTTACCTATTGACAATTTACTCTTTTTAAAGACTGACTAGTATTCAGGTCGGAGAAGGCAATGGCACCCCACTCTAGTACTCTTGCCTGGAAAATCCCAGGGACAGGGGAGCCGGGTGGGCTGCAGTCTCTGGGGTCGCACAGAGTTGGACACAACTGAAGCAACTTAGCAGTATTCAGGTGTATTAGTGTCTTCTATTTCATTCCCAGTTGATTTTTTATTGCTATAAACTGTGTTAGGGAAAAACATTGTTTAAATTTATCTTGTCCTCTTAGTCTTAATGTGAATGTTTCTGTTGAAATAAATTACCTAAAACTTCAATTACTGAAGGATACTGACAAATTATCCTCTCAACATCATATGGGGTCCCTATTTCCCATATCTTTGCTTATACTTTGCAATCTTTTAAACTTTCTCATTCTAATAAGTGAAAAGTACTCTCAGTTTTTATTTCCTTGTATTATATTGAGTTTGAACATTTTAAATGTTTTTAATCATTTATAATTTCTTATTTGACTCTCTTTCGTGAGCATTTAATTGAAATTTAGTTCCATTAGTTTTATTATTTAGTAAGAAATATTCTTATGGGAGGCAGCCTGATGTAATAGTTGAGCACATGAGCTGGAGACCCAGACTGCCTGGTCTGCATGTCTTTCCTTACTTGCTGAGTTGCCTCATGAGGACTGTATATGTTTCCTTATGTACAAAATAGGGTGCTGGCGCTTAATCTCATGAATTCTTATATAAGCATCAAATGAGTTAATGCATATTAAGTACTTTTCAAGACTAGCACTCAATCAACATCAGAAAGTTTGAGCAAAACTCCGGGCAGTGGTGAAGGATGGGAAGTCTGACTTGCAGCCCATGGAGTTGCAAAGAGTCAGACACTAAACAGCGACTGAACAACAAGAATGAAATTTTCCATGAGCATAGTAATGGCTGTATTTTTTTGCTTTAGTATATCAGAACCTTTATTTGCAGTTGAAAGAAACTCAATTTGAATTAGGTTAAGCAGAAATGGTAATTAATTTATTAAAAAGTTATTGTAAGTGTGTCTCATGAAACACTTGCACCAGAGACTTGAATGTCGTCAGGGTACTGTTTCTTATCTATTCAAAGGCTTCTGAATATTCACCTTCTGTCATATTCAGTATGCCTTTTCAATGTGGTAGAAAAACAAGAACACCGGTAGGTCCCAAATTTTACGTTTATATAATTTCAGCAACCAGAGAGAAACCGTTCTGACATTTTTTTCTAGTGTCAATTCCAAAAATCCCTGAGGCTTCAAATCTGAGCTAGGAGCCTATCCCAGTGGTAGTCTTTTCAAGAATGAGGTATGGTATTGAGATTTATCTATTTGGAGAGTAAAATTTTATATCAGTGGAGGCTCATCATATGAAGGATAGTGGTGGAGGGACGGTTTCCAAAAAAGGGGTACACACCAAATAATAAATATTCCTAGTGAATTATTTTTGAAGATTTAAAAAAATTTTTTTATTGAGATATAGTTGCTTTTTCTACTGTAGAGCAAAATCAATCAGCTATACATGTACAGATACCTACTCCCTTTGGGACTTTCTTCTGATTCAGGTCATCACAGATCCTTAAGTATGAGTTCCCTCTGCTACACAGTATGTTCAAGTTTCTTTGTTATTGTGGTATTAATAGTGTATATGTGTCAAGCCCAATCTCCAATTCTTCCCACCACTCCTTTGCCCCTTGGTATCCCTATTTTTGTTCTCTACATTTGTGTCTATTTCTACCTTGCAAGTAAGATTATCTGTACCATTTTTCTAGACTCCATATATGTGTTAATTTATGATATTTGTTTTTCTCTTTCTCACTTCACTCTGATATTCTTTAGGTCCCTCCATGTCTCTACAAATGACTCAATTTTGTTACTTTTTATGGCTGAGTAATATTCCATTGTATATATATACCACATCTTATTTATCCATTTCTCTGTTCATGAACTTTAGGTTACTTCCATGTCCTAGCTGTTGTAAACAGTGCTGATATGAACACTGGGTTGCATGTATCTTTGAATGATGATTTTCTCTGAGTATATGCCCAGTAGTGAGATGCCTGGGTCATATGGGAGTTCTTTTTTTAGTTTTTAAGAAAACTTTGTACTGTTTTCCATAGTGGCCGTATCAGTTTACACTTCCACGAGCAGTGCATGAGGGTTCCCTTTTCTTCATACTCTCTCCAGTGTTTATTGTGTGTAGATTTTTTTAAAAAAACAGTGATTTATTTATTCAGTTTGGTCCATGCTGGGTCTTTGTCGCTTTTCAGGCTTTTCTCTAATTACGATGGGGGGGGGTGGCTACTCTAGTTTTGGAGCCTGGGCTTCTCTTGTTGCAGAGCGCAGGCCTCTGTAGTTGCAGCAAGTGGGCTCAGTAGTTGTGGCCCCTGGGCACTAGAGCACAGGTTCAGTCAATAACTGTGGCACATGGACTTAGCTGCCCAGTGGCATGTGGGATTTTCTAGGATGGGGATTGAACCCTTGTCTCCTGCATTGTCTGGCAGATTCATTACCACGGACACATCAGGGAAGCCCTGTAGATTTATTTTTGATGCTGGTTGTTCTGACTGGTGTGATAGTTTTAATTTGCATTTCTCTAATAATGGGTGGTGTTGAACATCTTTGCATGTGGTTGGTGGTCTTGTGTATGTCTTCTTTGGAGAAATGTTTGTTTTGGTGTATTATGTCCATTTTTTGATTGGGTTGTTTATTGATTCGATATTGAGTTGCATGAGCTGCTTATGTATCTTGTGGAGAGTAATCCTTTGACAGTTCCTTCATTTGCTATTATTTTCTCCCATTCAGAGGAATTTCTTTTTGTCATCTTTATGGTTTCCATTGCTACATTTAATTAGGTCCAATTGTTTATTTTTGTTTTTATTTCCATTACACTAGGAGATGGCTCAAAGAGGATCATGCTTTGATTTATGTCAGAGAGTGTTCCTCCTATGTTTTCCTCCGAAAGTTTTAGGTCTGGCCTTGCATTCAGATCTTTAATCCATTTTTAATTTATTTTTGTGTATATTGTTAGAGAGTGGTCTAATTTCAGTCTTTTACATGTAGCTGCCTAGTTTTCCCAACACTATTTATGGACAAGGCTGTCTTTTCTCCATTGTATATTTGACTCCTTTATCATAGATTTAGGGGACAGGTGTGTGGGTTCATCTCTGGGCTTCTGTCCAGTTCCATTGATCTATAGATCTGTTTTTGTGACAGTACGATACTGTCTTGATTACTGTAGCTTTGTAGTATAGTCTGAGGTCAGGAAGTCTGATTCCTCCAACACCATTTTTCTTTCTCAAGATTGCTGTGGTTATTTCAGGTCTTTCATGTTTCCATATAGATTATAAAATGTTTTATTTTTGTGAAAAATACACTTGGTAATTTGATAGGAATTACAGTGCATCTGTACATTGCTTTGGGTAGTATAGTCATTTCCACAATATTGATTCTTCCAATTGAAGATCATAGTATATCTCACCATCTGTTTGTGTCATTGATTTCTCTCATCTGTGTCTTAAGAGTTTTCTGTATACAGGTCTTTTCACTCCTTTGATAGGCTTATTCCTAGGTATTTTTTAATATTATTATTTTTTAATTGGAGCATAATTGCCTTACAATGTTGTGTTAGTTTCTGCTGTACAACAGTGTGACTCAGCTGTTCAGTTCAGTCGCTCAGTCATGTCCGACTCATGGCAACCCCATGAATCGCAGCATGCCAGGCCTCCCTGTCCATCACCAACTCCCAGAGTTCGCTCAGACTCACGTCCATCCAGTCAGTGATGGCATCCAGCCATCTCATCCTCTGTCGTTCCATTCTCCTCCTGCCCCCAATCCCTCCCAGCATCAGAGTCTTTTCCAATGAGTCAACTCTTTGCATGAGGTGGCCAAAGTACTGGAGTTTCAGCTTTAGCATCATTCCTTCCAAAGAAATCCCAGGGTTGATCTCCCTCAGAATGGACTGTTGGATCTCCTGGCAGTCCAAGGGACTCTAAGAGTCTTCTCCAACACCACAGTTCAAAAGCAATTCTTCAGCACTCAGCCTTCTTCACAGTCCAACTCTCACATTCATACACGACTACTGGAAAAACCATAGCCTTGACTGGATGGACCTTAGTCGGCAATGTAATGTCTCTGCTTTTGAATATGCTATCTAGTTTGGTCATAACTTTTCTTCGAAGGGGTAAGTGTCTTTTAATTTCATGGCTGCAGTCACCATCTGCAGTGATTTTGGAGCCGCAAAAAATAGTCTGGCTCTTTCCACTGTTTCCCCATCTATTTCCCATGAAGTGATGGGACCAGATGCCATGATCTTCGTGACTCAGCTGTAAGTATACCTATATCTGCTCCCTCTTGAGCCTCTATTTTACCCCCACCATCCCACCCTACTAGATCATCACAGAGCACCTAGCTGAGCTCCTGATGTAATACAGCAGCTTCCCACTAGCTATTTATTTTATAAATGGTAGTGTATATATGTCAGTGCTGCTCTCTCAGTTCATCCCACCCTCTCCTTCCCCTGCTGTGTCCACAAGTCCATTCTCTATGTTTGCATCGCTATTCTTTTGCCCTGCAAATAGGTTCATTAGTACCATTTTTCTAGAATACACACATAAGTGTTAATATGCACTATTAGTTTTTCTGGCTTGGTTTGGCTCTATGACTGATTCTAGATTCATGCACATCACTACAAATGACCCAGTTTCTTTCCTTTTTATGGCCATGGAGTGATATTCCATGGTATATATATGTACCAGAACTTCTTTATCCATTCATCTGTCAGTGGACATTTAGTTTGCTTCCATGTCCTGGCTATTGTAAATAGTGCTACAGTGAACATTGGGTACATACAGTGGGATTGCTCAGTCCATATAATAGTGTCCTTTTTTGTTTTTGTTTTTTTAAGGAAAGTCCATACTGTTCTCCTTAGTGGCTGTATCAGTTTAATATTCCCACCAACAGTGCAAGAGGTTTCCCCTTTCTCCACATTGTCTCCAGCATTTATTTTTTGTAGATTGATGATGGCCATTCCTATCAGTGTGAGGTGATAGTTCAATGTAGTTTTGATATGCATTTTTCTAATAATGAGCAATGTTGAGCATCTTTTCATGCGTTTAGTGGTCTTCTGTAAATTTTCTTTGGAGAAATGTCTGTTTAAGTCTTCAGCTCATTTTTTGATTGGGTTGCCTGTTTATCTGGTATTGAGCTGTATAAGTTCCTTGCATATTTTGGAGATTAATCACTTGGCAGTTGCTTCATTTGCAAATATTTTCTCCCGTTTTGAGGGTTGTCTTTTTTTATCTTGCTAATGATTACTTTTGGTGTGCAAAAGCTATTAAGTTTAATTAGGTCCCATTTGTTTATTTTTGTATTTATTTCCATTACTCTAGGAAGTGGATCAAAGAAGATCTTGCTGCAATTTATTTCAGAGTGTTCTGCCTATGTTTTCCTCTAGGAGTTTTATATTTCCTGGTCTTATATTTAGGTCTTTAATCTATTTTGTGTTTATGTTTGTGTATGATGTTAGGAAGTGTTCTAATTTCATTCTTTTACATATGGCTGTTCAGGTTTCCCAACACCACTTACTGAAGAGGATTTCTTTTCTCCATTGTATGTTCTTTTATCCTTTGTCAAATTTGAGATGCCTGTAGGTGCATGAGTTTATCTCTGGGCTTTCTGTCTTGTTCCATTGATCTGTGTTTCTGTTTTTGTGCCAGTACCATACTGTCTTGATAACTGTTATTTTGTAGTATAGTCTGAAGTCAGGAAGGTTGATTTTCCAGCTCCATTTTTCCTTCTCACAGTTGCTTTAGGTATTCAGGGTCTTTTTGTTTCCATACAAATTGTAAAAATTTTTGTTTTAGTTTTGTGAAAAATGCCCTTGGTAATTCAATAGGTATTGCATTCAATCTGCAGATTGCTTAGGGTAGTCATTTTCACAGTATTGATTCTTTCAGTCCAAGAACATATTATACTGTCCGTTTGTGTCATCTTTGATTTCTCTCATCAGTGTCTTATTCTCTGCATACATGTCTTTGTCTCCATGGGTAGGTTTATTCCCAGATATTTTTATTCTCTTTTTGCAGTGGTGAATGGGATTGTTTCCTTAATTTCTCTTTCTGATTTTTTGTTGTTTGTGTATCAGAATGCTAGGGATTTCTGTATATTAATTTGGTATCCTGCAACTTTACTAAATTTTCTGTGTACAGTATTGGGCTTCCCTGGTGGCTCAGACAGTAAAAAAAAAAAAAAAACCTGCCTGCAATGCAGGTGACCTGAGTTTGACGCCTGTGTTGGGAAGATCCTCTGGAGAAGGGAATGGCTACCCACTCCAGTATGACAGAAAGAACAGGCAGGCCTAGTATACTGTCATCTGCAAATAGTCAAGAGTTTTATTTCTTTTCCAATCTGGATTCCTGTTAAGTTTCTTCTCTGCTTGCCTGACTAGGACTTCCAACACTGTGTTTAATTATAGTGGCAAGAGTGAGCACCCTTTCTTGTTCCTGATCTTAGAGGAAATACTTTCAGTTTTCACCACTGAGTGGCTTTTATTATGTTGAGTTAGGTGCCTTCTATGCCTAATTTCTGGAGAATTTTTATCATATATAGTTGTTGAATTTTGATGAAAGCTTTTCTTGCATCTATTGAGATTACCATATAATCTTTCAGTTTCTTATTTTTTGTCTCACATTGATTTGTGTGTATTCATGCTCAGGATATAACCCACTTGATCATGGTATGTGATCCTTCTTAATGAAATTTTAAATAGGATTGTTTTTGTGCTTTTTCTGATAGCTTGTTATTAACATATAGAAAGGCAACAGATATTTCTGTATCCTGTAGGCATACTTATTTTATTCTAATTTTTTGGTGGAGACTTTAGGGTTATTCTATATATAGTATCCTGTCATCTGCAGATGTGGGTTTGCCTTCTTCCCTGGCAGTTTGGTTGCCTTTTCTTGTCAGATTGCTGTGGCTAGGACTTTTAATACTGTGTTAAATAGATGTGGCAAGAGTGTAGACATCCTTGTCTCTGATTTTAGAGGAAAGGCTTTCAGCTTTATCCACTGTGTATGATGTTAACTGTGAGTTTTTCATAAATGGACTTTGTTGAGATGTGCCCTCTATACACAACTTTTATATCTTGAGTTTATATCCTGCAACTTTGTTAAATTTGCTGTGTGTGTGTGTATATGGGGGTGATGGCTGGGAATCTGCATTACCCTCTTTACATATTGCTAGATTTGAATTTTTTATCATCTTAAAATATTCTTACTGGAATCAATGTATTTTGTCTCGAATTTTGTCTCATTCATTTCAGTCTTGGCTCTCTTGTTTTCTTAATAGCTCCATGGTATACTTCTTTCATTTTATGTATTTAAAATAAACATAAGTGTACATCTTGAACTTTCACAAAATAAAAGTCAAGAGGGTAGTCTATGAAGTACAGTTGATTTACAGTGTTAATTTCTAATGTACAGAAAAGTGATTCTTATAAATACATAAACTTTTTCATATTCTTTTCCATTACAGCTTATCACAGGTGATTGAATATAGTTCCTTGTACTACATAGTAGGATCTTCTTGTTTATCCAGCCTATATATTGCATCTGCTAATTACAAACTCCCCCTCCTTCCCTCCCTCTTAAGAGCCACATGTAAGTCTATTTTTGTTTGTAGACATATTGATTTATGTATTATTCTAGATTCCACATGCAAGTGATACTGTATTTTTCTTTTTGACTTAGTATGATCTTTAGATCCATACATGTTGCTATAAACGACATTGCATTTTGGGGGGTAACCATCCATTGTATATATGTACCTTATCTTCTTTGTCCATTCATCTGTCAGTGGACATTTAGGTTGTTTCCATGTCTTGGATATTGTAAATATTGCTGCTATTAACATGAGGTGTGTATATCTTTTTGAGTTACAGTTTTATCTGGATGTATGCCCAGGAGGAGGATTGCTGGCTTATATAGTAGTTCCATTTTGAGTTTGAGGAACCCCAGTATTGCTTTCTATAGTGTCTGTACCAGTTCACATTGCCACCACCAGTGTAGAAGGGTTCCTTTTTCCTACACTCCATCCAGGATTATTTGTGGACTTTTTGATGATGGCCATTCTGACTAGTATGATACCTCATTGTAATTTTTATTTGCATTTCTCTAATAGTTAGTGATGTTGATCATCTTTTCAGATGCCTGCTGGCTATCTGTATTTCTGCCCATTTTTTGATTGGATTTTAAGTTATTGATTGAGGTGTATGAGCTGTTTGTGTATCTTAGAACTTAAGCCCTTGTTGGTCACATCATTTGCAAATATTTTCTCCCAGTCTATAAATATTTTCATTTTGTTTCTAGTTTTCTTTGCTGAGAGGCACGTCTCTTTGGGGTCTGGCTGCTTTAAGTATCATGTTTGTATGATCGTGTTGTTGCACAAAGCAGTAATCTGTTCATTCTCAAGTGTGAATATACAGTTTATTTATTCATTCTACTGTTGGTAGTCCTTGTTGGCTGTTATACAAGTGTTCCCATGAACCTTTCATCATTTTTTGAGTGAATATACATGTGCATTTCTATTGGGTATATTCCTAGGAATGGATATGTAGTTATCAAGAGTGGTTGAATCAGTTTACACTTCTACTAGCAGTGATTGAGGATTCCAGTTGCTCCGCAGCTTTCCATACATTTAGTAGTGCCTTTTTCATTTTAACCATTGTGGTACCATTTATTTTTAAACTTTACTATTTTTATTGATGCAACTGTAGATTGACATTCCTTTCCTTAAGAAATAAGAGATATCTTGCACTTTTCCCAGTTCTTTCACTGGCAGCATTTTGCAGATGACACTATAATATTACAACAAGGCTATTAACACTGATGCGATTCACAGTTCTTAGTTTTCCCCAGATGTGCATTAAGTTGTATACAATTGCCCCTATTGGAGGTTTTGAGTGTCAACCACCAAGTCAAGACAAAACAGTTCCAAACCCACAAGGACTCTTCGTCATACCTTTTGGTAACTACATACATCACCTGACTTGCTCTCTTCTTACCTCCACCCCAGTCTGTCCTGTTTCTAACATTTTGTCATCTCAATTCTTATATGGATGGACTTACACAGTAAATAACCTTTGGGGATCAGTCTTTTCCTGAATAACATGATCCCCAGCAAGTCACCATCAGTTTATTTTTAGCTTTCCTGTGTTGCTTGGTTTAGAAGTGTTCCTTGTGGAAAAGATTAGGACTGAATTTTTTAAATTAACTATCTTTAATGAAAGTGAAGTAAAAAGTCACTCAGTAGTGTCTGACTCTTTGCGACCCCATGGACTATACAACCCATGGAATTCTCCAGGCAAGAATACTGGCGTGGGTAGCCTTTCCCTTCTTCAGGGGATCTTGAACCCGTTTCCCATATTGCAGGCAGATTCTTCACCAGCTGAGCCACAAGGGAAGCCCAAGGATATCTTTAATAGACTCAAACAATTTTTTTCCTCCTAGTTCACCTTTCACTCTTCTTTCCTGGATTGATCATGTGTCCTCCCCTCGACCATGGTATTTTGGATGACCTGTACCTTACATCTGTTGAGTTAACTGTCTCAGAAAAAAATTTAAGACCCATCTCTGCCTATATTTCAGCATCATTACAGTATTTTTTCATCTGTCCTTTTAAATTATACGTGCAGTGATGAAAAACACTTAAACAGCATAAATGTTTTTAAAATGTGGGGCCTCTTCCATATGCCGGTATATCCTTCCAGGTATTTTTCTGTTCATTTATAATTTTGTTGTATAACACATGGGATGATAAATTTTTAAATTTACTTAATATATATCAGATAGTATTCCCTTGTTAGTATATTCAGAACTACTTCATTCTCAACTGCAGGACAGTATCTTATGGTATGAATGTTGCATAAATTACTCTGTTAAGACAGTTCCCCATTCATTCTATAGAGAAACATCCACAGGCATATTGCTATATATGATTGTTTAAATATTTCTGTTGGATTCATTCTTCATACTTATAGGCACTGCCATAGTATAATTTTAATTATGCTTACCTTTATTTTTAAATATTGTCCAATTTTTGTCTATTTTGACCTCCAGATAAATTTTAAATTACTTTGTTGTGCCTCAAAAGACAGTCTCATTGACATTATTATAATTACAGAAACTTTAAAAACTTTATTTGGGGATGGAATGAGTAGGAATAACAGCTTTGCACTAGTCAGGGTTTTTGTCTACTCTGAACATTTAAATATGTTAATTTTTAGTAAAAACCTAATAAATGTTAAGCACTCTGTGACATACTTAGAGAAAAATCAGCATTTTATCTCAGTTATCTATTGAGAGTACATTCTTTGGCATCTGTTAAATATAAACAATGTCAGTTTCTGATTTTTTTTGTTTTAGACAGGTATGTATTTTTATTTCTCTTGTTCAGTGTCCACTACTTCTTGAATGAATTCTGTACCTTTTATCAATTCTGGAAAACTTTGCTATTCTCATTGTATATAGCTTCTCCTACCTGCTTGGCAGTCATCTATTCTGCATTGTCTTAATGCTGTAATCTTTTTATAAGAGGTATTTTCCTTCTTCAAAATTCCAATAGTTATATTTGTCATTCTGGAAATTTGATTTAGCGTGTAGATTAAGAGGCATAGATTCGTGACCCAAACTGCTTGGATTTAAATCCTACCTCTGTCTCTCTGTATTTTTGTGACCTTGGAAAGTTATCCAGGCCTTGTGTGAGTTACTTCTTAAAATTGTACAGATTAAATAATATAGGTAACAGTGCCCTAAACAGTCTGCGTGCGTGCATGGTAAGTAAACTTAAGTCATGTCCTATTCTTTGCGACCCTATGGACGTACCCTGCCCGGCTCTCTTGGAGCAGTCTAATGATACACAATTAGCAGTATGAGTATTAAATAACTGTTTTCATAGTACATTGTTTCTTCAGTTCATCCCCATTTTAGGAATACTCACTGGTTGTATCTATTTTGTTTCTGAGGTTTGTGCAGTCCTAATACTTCTTTGTTTCTGCATGCTCATCTTCAGTCAAGTGTTACCTGTAGTACAGGGATAGGGCATATAGCCCCAAAGCAGTGTTGACCTTGCATTGTCAGTTTCTCAGAACGAGGTGGGTGGCAGTGGGCTAAGAACTTGGACAGCAGATGTATTAATATTTCAGAGCCCAGGCCTGTGAGCTAGTATTCAGTAGAGCACAAAGTCATTTGAACCCATATTAAAATATGCTTCTTTTAATCACTGTTTCTAAATAGAAGAAATTTGGAGGTTCACTCAATCTTATATTTTATACACTTCTAGCAACAAAGTATCATTACTTTATCTTACCAGAACTTAACCATCTTGAGTATATTAAATAATTATGAAGTAAAACTTTGTGAATAGAGCATATTTATTATTATTTACTTCCTAGGACTATCTGGTATAGCTTTTGTCAGCTCAGTATCTGGGTTTATAGTGAGAGTCAGATGATACTTCCTGGGTGAAAATAATTTTAAAATTATCAAAAATATTAAAATCCTTAGGTCAATTTAAAATATAATGAGAACAAGCAAAGTTAGTTAATATTGAATGTAAATGTGCACTTTGTATTCCTTTTTAAAACTGTCAGTTTTTTCCCCTAGTGATGTTTGATTTCAAATAAGCTAACTATAGTTGCTTTTAAAATTATACACGTCAGGCTGTGTCTGTGGGGGTGAGGAACTGGTCCTTGCTTTGTAGCTCTGATAATCCTTTTTACTGCTTTGAGATGAACCTTGGTAGGACAGTTTGAAAGCTAACATAATTAGCGATGCTGCAGATCCACTCAGAATTTCTGCTTCCTCTGTTAAACAGATGTTTCAGGGTATATATTTGTTACCCGTAGGGAACTGTTCATTATTCCAAAGAATCACTGTTTAGGGTAAACTGTGACCAGTGTAACTGACTTCCCTGTAGCAGGAAGTGTGTACCTCCATAGAGTGAATGGGTTGACATTTTATTCACTGCTACCACCTAAGAAACTGAAAATTCACAAGCAGGCAAGGAAAAATTATTCATTTAAAACCAGAGCTGAATTAAAGGTAATAAAGTACTATTATGATAATATGCTTTAAAAAATGTAGATATCATATAACTATGAAAAGTTGAAGAACTCACTGATTATTTGAAATTTAGACAATGAGGGGGAGAAAAAGCCCACTATCTAATTTGAATATTACAGTAAGGAATTAATAGATACTGATAATACTCTTAGTCTCATCTTTTTAAGAGATACTAGTGTAAAAGTAAACTAGTATTGAAAAGTACACACCTCCCTAAGCATCAAAATGGAAGAAGACAGCTCCTATAGTGAATTTATATAAGTGATCTATGAAAATATAAAAAAAAAAATGATAGAACTATTGCCAAGCATACTGATAATAACAATTTGGCTTAAGTCATCCCTAAAGAGATTCAAGATTTGAGGTTAGTTCACAAAGCACAATTCAACCTAAAACAAGGATTCAGAGAGGTTAGAAATAAAAGGATAGACAGAAATGAGGTAGTTGCAACTAAAAATAAAGGGGTTATATAGTTGCCAGTGAAAGAGTTCAGACCCCAAAAGGTTAAAATGACACAAGATGATATAGAACACTGGAGACCATGATTCTCTGTGAGGATAACCACCATTAGCTGTGCAGCCCCAAATACAGCAAGTTTTCACAGAGGAGAAATATAGCATGGTAAGAGACTTGATCATACCTCTCAGTTCAAAATAGGAAGTATACTTTCTTTTTGAATATATCACCAGAAATAACAAAAACAGCACTGTGTCACCACAATGGAATGTAAGAAATTAATAACAAAAGTGGGCCCCTTTCACCTGAAAGGTAACATGCTGTTATCATATGTATCTAGCCTGGTGGCAAATGAATTGGCTGTAGCTCAAGTCACAGTATTTCAGAGTAATACTAACACGCACATCATTTATCAGTGATAGACCAGTGTGATACATAAGTTTGTATATCAGCTTTTGATAAATAAAAATTGAGTATATTTTCCTATGCAAACAGTTTTCACAACTCAATAGTAAGACATCCCAACTGATAAACATGCAAAGGATTTGAATAAACCTTTTCCCATAGAAGATATACAAATGGCCAACAGCCACTGGAAAAGGTGCTCAGCATCATTGGGAAGTGAACACCAAAACCACAATGAGATATCACCTTCATATCTACTAGGATGATTCAAGGAAGATGGCAAGGATTTGCCAGATAACAAATACCATGTTATGATTCTTTTTATAAGAAATGTCCAGAATAGGCAAATCCATAGAGACAGAAAATAATTAGTAGTCACTGGGGGAGAGGAGTGACTGCTAATATGGTTCAGAGGTCCATGACTCCATAAAGAGATAAGCTTTCTTTCTGGAATGATGAAAATGTGAAATTAGATAGTGGTGATGGTTGCATAACTGGGAATTATACTAAGAACCCCTGAATTGTATATACTTTTTAAAAGGGTAGATTTTATGGTATGTGGATTATATCTCAAAAACAAAAGGTGGTATCAGTATCTGCAGAAAGCATCTATGTCCTCTTGGACTCAGAAAACAGAGGGAATAAGTTGAGGTTATTAAAACCTCTTACTGTCTCTCAGAACTCTGGCTTCTAAGGAGGAGGAACTACCCAGCTGGTGCTCTTCTCTCTAAAGGGAAGAAGGTAAGACAAATTTGAGCAGTACCTACAATGAAGCAAAGGAAAAAATTTGGAGAGTATACCTTTACCAGATAAAGGTCCACAACTAGGCACAACACTGATAGGAGCCTTCACCCTTTTTTTGTCTTCTAGAGGAATCTTATTATAGAATTTAACAAGGAGCCAACGGGGGTAATCAGCAGTTAGTAAGCTACATCAGCGAGGACTCAATAATACAGCCTTCATGTGGTATGTGTGCCTGTGTGTATAAACAAAAAGCAGTTAAAAAGTATGATGGAAGGTTTAATTTACAAAAAGTAAACCAAAATATTGCATATTAGAAATAGGCATAGAAATAGGCAAACCAGCATGAATAAAACCATAAAACATCCCTGTGATGGAAAGCTTATTAGCATACCAATGTAGGAAGATTTGTTGTCAGCAGGATGCCACTATTAGGCTTTTTCCAAGAAATATATAGCAGGTGACTGGTAGGTTCCAATGCAAAGAATACATACAACGCACCCTACCAGATATTAGGACATGTTATAAAGTCTCTGTAAAGAACACAGTGTGGTATCAGCACATGAATAGACTAACGGAAAAGAATTTTTTAAAATCCAGAAGTTTAGTGAATGATAAAAATGAAATTTTAAATCAGTGGGAAAAATAATTTAGACAAGTGGTATTCTGACAGCTAGTCATATGGAAAGGATAAAACTAGCTCAATCTGTCATACTACACATTAATTCCAAATGAATCAGATGTATATTAAAAAAATGAATTTACAGAAGAAAATGAAGGTAAACTCCTTGATAACCTGGGAATAGGAATATTTCCTAACCTGGATTCAAAAGCCAAAAGAAGTATAAAAATTTAAATCTTTATTTCATCCACAGGATATGAACACTTCAAGAAAAATATCAATCCCTGTCAAACTCATCCAAACAACAGAAGAGAGAAAACTTACAAACTCATTTTATGAGCCAGAATTACCCTGATAACAAAATCACATGAGAACACTTAGGAAAAGGAAATTTCAGGTCAATATCCTTGATAACCGTAGATGTAAATATCCTCAACAAAATATCAGCAAGCTGAATTCAACAATACATTAAAAGAATCCTACACCATGATCAAATGCATTTATTCTAGGGATGCGAGAATTATTCAGCCTCTGTCAGTCAGTGTGATGCATCACATTAAGAAAATGAAGGATAAACATCATATGGACATCTCAGTAGATGCAGAAAAGTATCTCCCAAATTTAATATCCATTTATGATAAAAACTTTCAATAAAGTAGGCAGAGAGCCATTACCTTAAAAGCATAAAAGTTATATATGCCAAGCCCATAGCTCCCCTCATACTCGATGGTAAAAGGCTGAAATGGCTTCCTTTAAAGATGTGGGACAAGGATGCACTCTTACCACTTTATTCAACACAGTATTGGAAGTCCTTGCCAGTGCATTCAGTCAAGAAAAAGAAAAGGCATCCAAAGTGGAAAAGAAGTAAAACTTAAAGATGACATACACAGAAACCCTAAAGAGTTCATAAAAAACTATTACAACTAATCAACCAATTCAATATAAACAGTCACTATGTAAAAATCAATTGTGTTTCCGTATACTAGTAACAAGCAATTTAGAGAAGTTAAGAAAACAATGCCATTTGCAACTGCATCAAAAAGAATGAAATACCTAAGAATTTAACTCAGGAGGTGAGAGATCTATACACTGAAAACTACAAGACATTAAGGTAATTGAAGACACAAATGGAAAGATACTCTGTGCTCATGGATAGTATCATTAAACTGTCCATACTACCTAAGCAATCTACAGATTTCAGTGCAATCTCTAACAAAATTGCAGTGGCACTTTTCACAGAACAATTTTAAAATGTGTATTAAACAACAAACAATTCCAAATAACCAAAGCAATCTTGAGAAACAACACAAATAATTATGTTGCTTACCTGAAGCTTATGTCAGTTATATCTCAAAAATCTGAAATTAAGAAAAAGTAGCCTAATAGAAAAATTAGTAAAAAAAATATGATCAGTTCACAGGAAAAAGAAAAGCAAATGGTTCTTCAACAGGTGAAAAAATGTTCTAGCTCCCTTAAAATGTTCATGAGAAACTGGTAAAAACTCGGTTTGACAACATAGTCTCTTGGCTGAGCTCTGGGGAAAATTCAGGCACTCTAATCAGTGTTGCTAGTGGGGGAAAATGGTAGAATTCCTATGAAACTGCGAGCATTTCTAGCAAAATTATATGAATGTATTCTTCAATGCAGCAAATCCTACTGCTGGAATTCCCTCCCAGATGATAAGACTGTTCATTGCAGCACTATTTGTAAACGGTACTGGAAATAACCCAGATGTCATTAATATACAGGGATGTGGGGGAATAAACAGGCCCATCGGGTATAGGATAGTATGGAGCATGGTAATTTTATGTTGGAATACAGAGAAATATGAATGAGGGTATTTTTAAGGATATATGTATGTGTGTGCACACATACATTTGCTTATATTTTCAAAAGGAAAAGGTAAACAATAACTACCTGGTTACCTGCATGGGAAGGAAGAGGTTACATGGGTTGGACGGATACTTTGAAGACACTTAAAAATGCATCATGAAAAGCAAACCAGTCTCTAATAATTGGGAGGACAAAAAGGGAAGTAAATGGACCACATTATATGTCCAGTAACATAATCAGAAAAAATTTTTTTCAAGTGATTCTGAAACAATTTCAGTTAGACAGCCCTTGTGGATCAACTGGGGCTTCCCTTGTGGCTCAGTGGTAAATAATTGACCTGCCAGTGCAGGAGACATGGGTTCGACTCCTGATCCAGGAAGATCCCCTGGAGAAGGGAGGCTACCCACTCTAGTACTCTTGCCTGGAGAATCCCACGGACTGAGGAGTCAGGCGGGTACAGTCCATGGTGTCACTAAAAGAGTCGGACACGCTTAGTGACTAAACAAGTCAGTCTATCATGGTGACAGAAATCTTCAAAATCTTTAACAGTCTTTTGTTAGTAATACATTGGCATTGTTACTTGGCAACAGTTGTATGCATTGCAGATTAAAACACATAGGTTACAGTGTAAAGGTAATTAGGAACTAAGATTTTCAGTTTGAAAGAGCTACAAGTATAAAAATAGTGAAGCAAAACCTCCAACCTTTACATGTACAAATGTTTGTAAGAACATGGTATTAAAATCCTTAGCCAGTGGATCTTTTTTCTTTTGGCAGTGTAAATGCCTTTACTATCACGTCCATAGTGGGGTATGCTCTATAATCTCTTGGCATCTTGTTTCCCTGACTTTTCAGTGTGTTGGAAAGTTAGGCTGAGTGTTCCCTAGAACTCTGCTCCCATCTGTAGCCACATTAACTGATCCACAGAGCTGGCAGCAACAGCTGGACCTTGTAGCTTTACCACCACTCTCCTCTCTGATTCATTTCCCTTCTTCCTTGGTGCTACATCTGAATTTTTAACAGAAGTTCCCTTTTCCAGTTTTTTTAGGACACTGTTCAAGGTAATTTGTGCAATCTTAATGTAGCTTACATGGTAGAATTTAGATGTCATTGCAGAAATATTTTGGGGGCAGTGGTACAAGACAAGAATACCACTTAAATCATAGTAAAGGCCTTGGCAGTGGAATTTTTATAACCATTTTAGTGATCCTAACTTCCCTTTTCCTACATTGCAAATAATTTGTGTATGTGGCTTTTTTCTTTTTTTTAGATGGCTACTCATATGAAAAGGAAGCAATGGAAAATTGGATCAGCAAAAAGAAACGTACCAGTCCCATGACAAATCTTGTTCTTTCTTCAGTGATACTTATACCAAATAGGACTCTGAAAATGGCCATCGATCGATGGCTAAGCGAGGCCCATCAAAAATAAAACTCTCTATATTGTGTTATTTATATTTTCTGTGATCTCCCTTGAGTGATTTAAAGGTAAACTTTGTAAACTTAGTTACCTATTAAAAAGCCTTTTCATATAATAGTGAATAAAGTCTTAACCTATAGAGAAAGTTTTACTTTGACTTCAAATTGCAATGCTCAAGTTTATTCTTGTTATAGATCATATTCCATTATAAACAAAGGTCAGAATATTCTAGACTAGAACATAATTAAATCCTAGTTAATAACATTTCATTTGATAACTCTCTGGAATCCTTCTAAAGAGATTTTTAGCAAAATAATTATAGATTTGTTTATGAATACATAGAGAAAATCACTTTGATAATATACTGAGCACTTTTTTAGCTTCTAAGTTTGCAAAGTAGTAATGATTTTTCCCCCATTGTCCAAACCTAGGTACAAGTTAGATAGCATAAATTATCACAGATACATTAAGTTGACTTTGCTGAAACATAAATAGTGGCAAACTAGCCTCCTTTTAGAATATAGAGTTCTTAAAAAGTTCTCACATCATAGTTTAAGCTAAGGTGACTATACATTTGTACACAGTAGGCTGATAGCTAATACAAGCACCCTGATGAACATTGACTCAGAAGACTTCAGGTTCCGTAAGTGGAGGTTACACTGCCTCTCGCAAGCTGTTCACCAGAATGGAAGCCTTAGTGCAAAGCCGCTGAAACTAAATAAACTCTAAGGAACCAGGACTCTGTACTTACCCCCAGACCCTCATTGTAATTGTTCTGAAATTTGAAAACACAAATAAAGCAATGTATGTATGTATTCTATCAAAAGACTTGCTAAAATTGGTAGTGCTCTCACCATTGGACCAGATATCTTGTTTTGATAAAATAATACTTATTTTTCAAAAGGGCTAGCTGGTTTTTCACATCAAAATTACTAGAAATCATTGAAGTCACTGACAGAAAACACAATAAAAGAACTGTTATCTTTTAAATGTTTTAAAGAAGGTGATTTTCTCTTCCAACATTTCACTAGGATAGTTTCTAGTTGAGTGGCTGAAAACTAAGATACCAGTTTACCAAAGTGAAGTGTTCTGTTTTTCTCTACAAACAAACCAAAGCTAACTCCTCCTCCCCACAAAGCACAGGCAAACAAAGAATCAGATCTAAAATCATCCATAGGAAAGGACACCACCTGGCCCCTCAGCACTAGGGGCCCTGTTCCTGCAGGACTCAGCAGAAGCAGCCCCACCCACCCCTGCTGCTTGGGCCTCAGCTCTCACCAACAGCTTCCCAAGGAGACAGCACTTCCTGGGACAATTGGACCAAATACATTTACTCAGAATCCATCATAGTAAATTCTAATAGTCACAATGGCAGCATCACAGGAAGTCATCCAATAAGCATTTATCTGTTACTAGATTTTCCCCTCCTACCCAGTTTTGTTTTCTGACCTTGAGTTTAAATATATGAGTTTAAATAAGGACTGAAAATACTTTACCTTAAGCCTTGCTAATAATAGCAGTAACCATACAATAACCTGAAGTTTAGGCTTAAGATTACAAGTCAGGATATTTTAACACAACAGTTTAATGTTCACACATTCATATGACTTTGAAACTGAAATATGTGGGTATAAACACATTTAACTCAGATTAATACACATGTGAAGAACAAAATATCACATCAGCACAGTGATCAATGTATCACCAAAGTGAGAGCTAAAAACTGAAGTACCATGTTGCCAGTAAAAACAGACGCCAGGATTTCTGGAACAGACGTTTAGAAGGCTCCTCATGCATGCTCATTTCAGGCCAAAAGACTAATTTTGACCTTGAAATATTTTGGGATTTCTAGACACCATTATCCTTGTTCTAAAATGAAATAAAAGTAAACATGCATTTGTAGTATTACTGAAAATCAGGCTTTTCCCCTTCTTCAGGGACACGATCGCCCAGGATTAAAGTGAGGCAGATAGCTGACATCAGGATCTTCTCTACTCAGCCACTGTTTCATTTAATGCAAAACAAACTATTGTCTTTATTCCAGACAGACAAGTACAGTAGTTGTGCAGAAACAAAACTACATAATGAAAGAGTAAGACTTCCACAACATTAAAGAAAACAATAATAAATAAGCCATAGTAGTTATAGCAGAACCTCATGAAAAGCCTCTTAAAAAAAAAAAAAACAATAAAACTATACAGAGTACACTGTACACAGGAACTAATGTTGAAGAATGACACCAGAAGATTCCTATTCGTACAAGACTATAGTGATGCTTACAGGAACTTCATTACAACTCTTCATTTTTAAAACATTCTGTAAATATAGAACTTCCTTCTCTCCAAGTCTAGAAAATAATTTCACATCCCAACATATAAAACACACACACCCCCACCTCTCTGAAAACTAGCATTTTAACATCCTCCAATAGCATATCATTTTCATATAAAAATACCTTTAACTCAAGGATCATTCCTGTACCTTATCTTTACAAATGAATAATACATCAGTTTGGACTTAAGTAGCACCTCAGAGGTGTTCATATAAATGAGATAAAGTGCCGTAACTCGGATAATGTTAACATGCCCTATATATCGCTCAGTGCAGTAAACAGCAAGGATGAAGCTTAAAAAGCACATGCAAATATATGACTTCCAGATTAACTACTTGAAATAGTTATATTTACAAGTCTGAATACAACTTTAGCTATTTCATATATACAACATATAGCTCTAAAGTAATGACTCTATACAGCCAACCATACCTTAAGTATCCAAATTAAATACTGTCCTTAGAGGACCTTGGAAGGCTTGTTCCAGGAGTGCTGTCATTGATAAAAGCAGTTTGGGAATCAGTTGAGAGCTAATTTACATGTCACCGAGAATGCTGTATAAGAATACAGAATACTACTACTAAAACTTAGTGTTTTAGCCCAAATTCAACTTAAGTACCAATCATGATTCCAAATGGTTTATATCATTTTCAAATATTAAAAGTACATTGAAGCAGGAATGTAGTTCCAAAAAAAGGTGCTATAAAAATATTTTAATGAGAACTGTAACACAGAAATAAAAGTTGATCTTTTTAAGGGAACTGCTCTGAAGAGAACATTACCTGGATGTTCTTGTATTTTGCTTAAAAAAACAAACCAGCTGTATAATATGTAAAGTCACATTTATATTCAGATAGAAATTACTCAGGTCTTTTATATACATACACACACACTCTGACCCTTGAACAGCAGGGGTTTGAACTGTGCAGGCCCACCTGGTTTCAGTCAGGACAGCACTACGTGATCCACAGAGGGCTGCACACAAGGACGTGGAACTCCAGAGGACCGATCCATGCAAAGTTATACACGGATGTTTGACTGCAGAGGTCGGCGCCCCAAACCCCTACATTGTTTAAGGGGCAACCGTATGTATACATACATATATATATATATATATAAAGATTTGACTTATTGGAATTGTTACTTGAAAATTTCCTCTTTTCCAGAACATATCACCTGAATATTATGAGTTAAACTATTACTAGATATTTACATTATCTAAGAAATAATGTGATCTTAACTACATAGCAAATGCTAGGAGAAAAGTGACAAAAACCAAACAATTTTGTAAGAGAAAAGCATGAGTTAATGTCTTCCTGGCTGTCTTAAAATTTTAACTTAATAGGCATAGCTAGTTGAAGTTTTCCAAATCTGGTTAGCATTCTTATTTCTGGTGACTTCTAATTTACTAAAGAAATTTAATCCGACACTTTTAGTATATAATGGCATCTGATCCACTCCAGAGGGGAAGAAATACATGGCTAAAAAGTAATTTTTCTTATGTACAACCATTTAATTACCAGGCACCAACACACTGTCTTCCAAATACTACAAATGGGTCTCTCTTAAGGCTCACACATTTGATTCTATGAATGATCGCTTTGGTTTTGCTGAAGGGAGGTGACTCCTGTGGGCTTCACTGCTGATGTGAGACTGCTGTTTAGACATACTTTCCTGATACAGATGTGAAATGGTCTTAGTCACCCTGCTGTCCTGACAGTGGACTGGCACTTGGCACTTCTTTTCTTCTACCTCCTTCACCTGGGCCCCGTTGTGGACACCTCCACCCAGGGTAGACCCAGGGCAGGCTTTGGCTTGCTTGAGAGAGGGCTTCTCAGAGTTCGAGGCCTGCAGGCCAGCTGCAGAAGGTGCGCTCGCCAGCAGCCCCTCTGGCATCGCACAGTGCCAGGTGCGGCCAGGGGGATGGTTCTGCTGCTGGAACCTCGCGGTCTTATCCATGATGCCCATGAATGGAGTATTGCGAGGTCTGTGCTCAGCTGTGCCACTCGGAAGCTGGCTACCAACCTTGTCTTTAATTCGAGCATCTGGTCCTTGGACTTTGAAGCCATCCGAAAAACTGCTGCTTGAAGCCAAACTACTGGTGGAGCTTGACATCTTGATGCTGCTCGATGGAGAACCGGAAGAGCCTGAACTACTGAGGGAAGTCGGGTGTCGGGCGTCGCTGCAGCTCACTGGCCCCCCTGGGTTGAGCGGGACCACGTCCACAGCCACGGCAGCATGAGACAGAAGCCTCTCTGCACTCTTTACCTTGCTTGGTAAAGGATACGCAGCGTCGCCCTCACGGTGCTGCAGGTGGACTGCGGGGCTGGGCCCCAGCCGATCGCCGAAGGGGCCCGAGGCTGCTCCCTCCAGATGCAGGCTTCTGCTACCGGCGGGGGCAGTGGGCAGTCTTCCGGGCATGGGGCTCGGGGGAGGGTTCAGCGGAGAGACCTGCGTCTTCGA
>SJXQ01001894.1:462877-476019 GCA_006408695.1 Aepyceros melampus | reverse complement strand
ATACACCTGACCTCTTACTCCTTAGCCTGGGAGCAGCCAAATGCAGTCCCTCACGAACTCTGAATCTGAAGCTGCCCTTCCCCTTGTTGCCGCACTGAGGTGTTCACTGACCTAATTTGGCTCCTTTTCTCAGCAGCGTAACCACGACCGATGTGTTCCGACAACCGATGGCTCTGTCCAAGGGCCGCATACCGCTGTGGTCCACGTGCTCAATCACAGCCCCCTTGTCCACCAGATACAGCACCTGCAGAGAGAGTGCACAGACCCTGAGGGCACAGGCAGCGGAGCCCTCGCCTCACCCGAGGCCACAGCTGGTGCAGAAGCTGGCCATTTTAGCTTTACTCATCTCGGATGCCTCTGGCCTAATGGGATCCTAGAATGGAAATAAAGTTGACACAGAACAAAGCAGAGAAATCGCAATCCACAGCTCAAACCTGCTCTGCTAAAGTGATTGTGATGTTGGCAATGAGGAAGGCAGGCAGATGCTCCAGGAGGGGGTGGGAAGCGTGTCCGTGCACCCAGACCACAGACAGGTACATGCACGCCTTCACCTGTCTTCCCCACCCTACTTCCCAGGCCACAGAGATGAGATACAGTCACTTTTTCATCTCCAATTGCTTATTATGAGGCAGGCTTCGCCATAGCTCCAACAAGCTACCAGGTCACGGCAGTGGGCACTCCAGAAATACTCAGATCCACACAGCCTGGATACAGAACCTGAAAAGGTTGGGATCCTCCAGACCCAGTTGTAATTCACTTTTAAGGCATAGGAAAGAGATCTGAATATAGGGACTGTAAAGATGGAAAGCTTAAGACCATGCTACCAAGACTGACTTGATGTGACAAAACAGCTGTCACTTGGGCTAAACAGAGAACAACAGGGAAAACCACACTGCGGTTTGATAGAAACAGAAATTGCCAGGAAAACGGCTCCACTCGCTGGGAAAATCTGTAGATTGCTTAGAGTTTCATGTGGATTTGATACATCTTATCAGTATACCAGCTGTTCACAAAATAACACTAAAGGGATTAATATCCAGGACATGTAAAGAACTCCTACAACTTAACAACAAAAGCCTCAAATAACCCAATGTAAAAACAGGCAAAGCTGTGATAAGCCATAATGGAAAGAATATTAAAAAGTACATATATATGTATGTATAATGGAGTCATTCTGCACAGAAGTAAGCACACTGTAAATCAACTATACTTCAATAAAACTGAAAAAATAGGCAAAGTATCTGAACAGAAAGGAAAGTGTGGAGATGTGAGGTTTAGTTAAGTAGCTGTTTTTGAAAATCGACACTTATGTACAATTTATAATGTCCAGGAAATTGAGACCATTTAATTCTAATATCACTGCTTTTTAAAAGCATCAGGCACAAATGTGCAGGATGGCTTCTGCCCCAAGGCCCACAGCTCCCAGCAACACAGTACCTGCCTGTCTGACTAATTCCATGTTAGACACACGTAACTATTCATAAAGGATCATTCTCAAGGAGCTGAACATTCCTCCAGCACCTACTTGGTGCATGGGATGTAGAGACTGACAAAGATGTGGGTTTTTCCCTGAAACACATTAATAGGCAAAGTATCTGAACAGACATTTTTCCAAAGATGACATACAGATGGCCAGTAAACATGTGAGAAAATGTTCGTCGCTAGGGAACTGCAAATCAAAGACACAAAACACGTTATTAACTATTGGGATGGCTACTGTTAAATGGACAGGGAAGCCTGGCGTGCTGCAATTCATGGGGCTGCAAAGGGTCGGACATGATTGAACTGAACTGTTAAAAAAAAACAGAATGAAACAGAAAGTAAGTGTTAGAGAGGATATGGAGAAACTGGTACCCATGCGCACTGCTGATAGGATGTAACCACTATGGACACAGTATGAAGGTTCCTCAAGAAATTAAAAATAGTATTACCGCTTGACTCAGCCCTCTTACTTCTGGCTATCTACTCAAGAGAATGGATAGATCTCCAAGAATTTGCAAGATCTCGATGAAATATTTGTTATGAAATAGTTCATAACAGCACTATTCATAATAGCCAAGTGGCAGAAGCAATGCATGTGCCCGCTGAGTGGATGAATGGATTAACAAAATGAGGCAAATACACAAACGGAATATCACTCAGCCTTAAGGACATCCTGACCCATGTTATGACGTGGACAAGCCTAGAGACATAATGCTGAGTGAGCTCAGTCAGTCACAAAAGGACAAATACTGTATGATTCCACTCATATGAAGGACCAAAAGCTGCCATTCAGAGAAACGGGAAGCATTGATAGAAAGATGGCTGCCAGAAGCTGGGGGTGAGAGGTGGTAACAAGGACTTACTGTTTAGTGGGTGCAGTTTCAGTTTTACACGACATAAAAAAAGCCTGGGCTCGGGCTGCACAACACTGTGAAGTGTATGTATCACTACTGGAGTCTTCACTTAGGAATGGGCACGATGGTAAATTTTATGTTATGTGTTTATACCCAATTTTTTTTTTAATGACAGAATACTAAGTTCCTCCACTCTTCCCTAATGTTGATAAACTAGAGGATCTGGTAAGGTAACACAAACGGAGAAAGAAAAGTGTGGAGATGTGAGGTTTAGTTAAGTAGCTGTTTTTGAAAATCGACACTTACGTACAATTTATAATGTCCAGGAAATTGAGACCATTTAATTCTAATATCACTGCTTTTTAAAAGCATCAGGCACAGATGTGCAGGATGGCTTCCGCCCCAAGGCCCACAGCTCCCAGCAACACAGTACCTGCCTGTCTGACTAATTCCATGTTAGACACACGTAACTATTCATAAAGGATCATTCTCAAGGAGCTGAACATTCCTCCAGCACCTACTTGGTGCATGGGATGTAGAGACTGACAAAGATGTGGGTTTTTCCCTGAAACACATTTTGTGGTTTTTCATTTATTAAGGTTTTATCCCTTCATTCCTCAGTTAGGGACTCAGGCATTTGACAAAGAGATAAAGACAGTGCCCAAAGCATTTTATATTATTTCAAGACAAAGCTGCATTGATTTAAAAGCAAACCAACTAATTATTTGAGCAGTAATTTCTCACATATATAAAAGTGATTTTTGAAGAAGGCTGAGCGCCGAAGAATTGATGCTTTTGAACTGTGGTGTTGGAGAAGACTCTTGAGAGTCCCTTGGACTGCAAGGAGATCCAACCAGTCCATTCTGAAGGAGATCAGTCTTGGGTGTTCTTTGGAGGGAATGATGCTAAAGCTGAAGCTCCAGTACTTTGGCCACCTCATGCGAAGAGTTGACTCATTGGAAAAGACTTTGATGCTGGGAGGGATTGGGGGCAGGAGGAGGAGGGGATAACAGAGGATGAGATGGCTGGATGGCATCACGGACTCGATGGACACGAGTCTGAGTGAACTCTGGGAGTTGGTGACGGACAGGGAGGCCTGGCGTGCTGCGATTCATGGGGTCGCAGAGTCAGACACGACTGAGCGACTGAACTGAACTGATAGGATTCTATTTCTATGAAAATTATAAGAAAATAAAACTCCATATGCATGTGTGTACACACACTCATGGCTGTCTGCTGCATCCAGCTACGCGTGTGCAGTTTGTCATCATGGAATTTTAAGCTTTTAAGAATCTATCAGAATCTTTACTCCAATTCTGAAACAGACCGCCTGCCACAGAACTAGCAGAAAACGAAAGCCACCCCACGGCACACGCATACACCCTGGCCACACTGGGGCAGCATCACACACACTTGAGGATGGCTCAGATCTCAGATCAGTAGGCGGCCTGGCCCGCCCGGTGCGGGTGGGAAGCATGCCCACCGCGGTACCTACGGTCTCCGCATCGCCGTAGAAGGCGGCCAGGTCCAGGGGGCTGCGGCCATTCTTGTCCGTCTGGTCAATCTCGGCTCCCTCCTCCACTAGGAACTGGACAACAGCCCTGTGACCTTTCAGACATGCCCAGCTTAATGCCGACAGACCCTCCTTGTCCAGAGAAGAAAGGGTGGCGCCTGAAAGAGAAGCCCATTCAATAAATGTGACTTCGGAAAGGCCAGACCTGAGCAAACCCCTCCACATCTATAGGGGGCCTGGCTTGCAGAATATGGCCACCAGGCTGGTGAAATCTGTAGCTGATGGGTGAAACGATCATCCCTACTGTAGCTGAGCAATGAGTACATGGGACACACCCCTAAACCCTCTACTTGTGTGCAAGGCAGAAAACGTCCACAACTAATAGACTTAATAAAGAGATTTTTTTAAAAAACTGAATCAAAAAAAAAAAACTGAATTAGAAAGTACCAAGTGGGTCTGCCAAAGCTTTTTTCTTTGTCCACCCAAGAGAAGCCCTCACAGGGGTACAGAGCCACTACCTTTTGAAAGGAGAAATTCCACGGTGCTCAGGTGCCCTTCACAAGCAGCCACCATGAGGGGCGTCCGGCCCGCTTGTCACTTAGGTTCACGTCACAGCCGTGGTCCAACAGCAACCTAACAATCTGAAAGAAACACTGGGGATCACATACTTGCCACTGCATCTGGAATCACATGCTCTCTGCTCGGGCAAGAGGAAAGAAAGGACTCTCTTCTTTTCAAAAACCCCTCTAAGTTACGTGATCCATGGGGCTTGTAAAATCTTTATATTTTATTTCTCTGAACAGACTCTTCTTTCAAATATATGCTCTTTTTAACATGCCCAATTCATTACTCTATCTATAAAACAGACACACACAAGGCAGCAATTTGAAGGAGAGGGGGATCCTGAGCACAGTCAGGCAATGACAGGGCAGCCACTAGGCAGCAGCTGAGCAGAACGAAAGGAAGTGAGCCAGGGCCCCACCGGGTACTGATGCCATGTTCCTGGTGGGGAAACACCTACCCTCTCCCCTCAGCTGTCTGCTTCCAGGGACAGCTGGACCTTCGCACCAGGGGGATTTTACCAAAGCTTCCTGGGCAAGAGTCTCTGCCTCAGAGTTATGCCTTTAAACAGTCCATGGTGAAAGGGGGACCAAAAAAAACAGACAAGCATCTCCCACAATGACCTCCCAGCGGGAGCTGCTCTGCCCAGGGGCCAGTGGCCCAGCTTCTCTCCCTCCAGGACCACGTTTGTTTTAATGCCACCACACAGAAGGGGGCGTCTTCCCACCGCTTTCTCATTTTGGACACACTAACAAATGCTTCCAAACTTCCTCACCACTTAGGGGACACCAAGACCAGGAGAGAGGATTAGCTAAGACATCACGGGGAGCTGTGAGAGTAACAGGGAATGGACGGTACAAACCAAGGTTTTAGAACCGGAAAGCAGAAAAGCCAGAGCCTTGGTGGGGAGCCCTCAAGGCTCCTACTGACAGAGTTGGCAGAAATCAGAAGGGTCGCGACTCCATGATGTAAACTTGGGTCTAGAAAATTCTTCCTATAAAGGATGCGGTGAGAGCCGTTTGTTTTTATGCAGCTGTGTGTAACCTGGTGCAGGCATGGGGTAGATACATGGTCAGTGTTTACAAAATGAAGGAATGCAAGACTAAACCGCTGCTCTCAGGGATCCCTTAATTACGAGCAGCAGCACGTCACTCCCAGTAAAAGGAAGCAGCCTGAGTCACAGGGCAGGACCAGAGGGAGACACTTCCTTCCCCAAAGAGCACAGCAGGACCACTCCTCTCCCAAGTGTGCTGGACAAACGGGTCATCCTGCTAGGACAACAACTCTGTGACAGCAAAGCTCCTGACGACATGATGGGCTTCACCAGCTCCACTCCCTTCCTCAGTTAAAAGGAAGTGGCTATGGGTGTCTGACCTGGTTACCAGCCCACATGACTGACTATGCAAGCCGGTCAGATGTCTGCCCTGATGTTGCAGGACTCCCAGTACAAGTAGAAGCCAAGAATGTGAGAAGGACAGGGTCCAGCAGGGGCGATGGGACCTTTCCCAACCACTGTTTCTGAAGCCTCCACGGTCCCCTGGGTACCTGCCAATGCCCCTGGCGTGCTGCGCAGAACAATGGAGGGACCCCTCTCCTGTTAGTCCGAGACACGGCAGCTCCACGCTCCAGCAGCAGCTCACAGACCTCCAGTTTGCCTCGTCCAGCCGCGGCCGTCAGGGCTACAGGGAGGAGGAGACTGTTAGCATGATGGCCACATGGTGGTAGCCAAAGGAGGCCACAGATTCTGGGACACCCCTCCCACTGAGAGGAAGGGGGCCACACACTCTGGCCCCACTGAATCTGGGTGGGCTCTGTGACACCTTTGACCAACAGAATACAGCAGAAATGATGCCGCACCAGTGTGTGGGCCCAGGCCCTGAGGGCAGCTTCTGATTCTCTGGAACATGCCTTGGAACCAGACGCCATGCTCGGAGGAAGCACAAGCAGCCTTGAGATGAGGCCACGGGGAGAAGCTGTGTGTGGCTGACATCCCAGCAGAGAGCCAGCAACCCCAGTCACCATGTGCGCGTGCCATCCTGGAAGTGGAGCCCCAGACTCCACCAAGCTACTCTTCACGGCAGCTCCATCTATGAGAGCCTTCTCTACAAGCCCAGCCCAAATGCACATTCAGGAGCCACAAAGCGTGTGTTATATTGTCATCTTTTTTCATAGTACAAGACAACAACAATACAGGGAAACACAAACACAGAGATCAGTGTTACGGTCCAGCCTGTCTTCTTCCCCTAAACTCATACATTTCAGTCCACAAGAACTAATAAATACTGAGACAGTGAGAGTGTATCATATCATTCCTGCCTTCATGGAGCTGAGAATCTCCGTAACAAGTCCAGATCCTGGACTAAGGATGTCGAGAAAGCCAAAAAAAAAAAGGGGGGATGAGCAGACTGTGGAGGGATTTGTGTGCCCAGGAGAACAGCCCAGTTTAGCCCTGAGGCAGGCGGCTGCTGCTGGCAGGGGACGCTCTGCAGGGAGGTGGCCAAGGACAAAGCAGGAACTACGTGAAGGGCAAGAATACAGGGCAGGAATCCTCAGGACCACCTCATGGCAGCTGCTGCACCTCTCCACTCCCAGGTCACGACACATTACGGGGGTGGTATGAGTAGAAGAGGGGTTCAGTTAGAAGAGGAGGCTTCGGCTATGGCACGTGAGCCACTGTCTAGAGGGAAGGACAGTGGCAGGTTGTGGGGGACAACCCTGGCCAGGAAAGCTGTCTACAATGCAGAGAAGGCAGGAGAAGCGTGGGCCTGACGCTGCAGCTCTAGTCCTGGGGCAATTCTTCTTTAAATACAGCCTCAACCCTGTGAACTCCTGGCATTCCTACAAACCAGTTAGATGCCTCAGTATGAAAACTGGGAAAACACAGAAATAGGCCGTTCACAAAAGGTGAAGACCAAAGGCCAGTAACTCATGAAAAGTGCCCAACCTCACTAGTAGTCCAAGTAACTGCAAAAATGAGACCCACTGCTGGTTGAAGACGTTCACGTCCTTCCAGCCAGCAACCCAGGTGCAGACGTGCACCCGGAGGTGCCCCTGGAACACAGGATGTTTAGCCTGGAGGTGCCCCTGGAGCGGAGTGCCTATGGAGCACAGAGAGATGTGTACTCCAGCCCTGAGCTGGAGCAGCCCCACTGGCGTGGACCACCAACCCCATCAACAGATCACAGTGCGAACACTATACAGCAACCACAATAAACGCCACACAGCTACATCAGTCTCGCAAATTTAACACTGATTCCAAGGAACAAAACAAAACAAACAGGGTAACAGTTTGGAACTGAGCACTCCTGGGCAGTTGCAGGACAGGCCCCAGCTGCCCCCCTTCCAAGAGGACGGGGCCCAGCTCCCCTATGAAGCCAGGGGTCCCCCAGCACCCAGACAGCTGAAGTGGGGAACTGGGGGCTCAGCAGGGCAGGGTCCTTGCATCCTCTCCAGACACCCCTCAGGACAGACAGCATTCCTACTCCAACTGTCTTGGCCTGGCCCTGACTTAACTCCCAGGAACACACACAGCAAAGGACATAAATGTGACATAGGGGCCCCTTCTCCCTTGGAGGGACAAAGAAATCCTGTCTGCTTTACCAGTTTTCTGAAGATGGGGCAAACCAGAACAAGCCACAGATGGATGAAGCGGAGGCTAAAGGGTCTCGACCCCAGGTGCCATTCCTACCTGTGTTATACCAACGGGCTCATCACCACCCGTCACATGTCTTAAGTTTGTAAATAAATTATATATAAATACTGTAAACAGATTAGTATTTATACTGGTTTAGGTTCAGACGGATCTGAACACCTGGGGCTGGTTTGTGACATGGAGGATGTGAGATACTACCTGGGCCTGCGACTCCTCCAAGACCTTCCTGCAGTGAGGGGGCCCCTCCTCCGCAGGGAGCTGACTGTGGCAAAAAGCAGGCACATGCGCTGAACACTGCACGTGGCCAGATGTGGGCAGGACGGCATGGGAGGAACAAGCTCAAGGCTCTACCATTTGATGAGCAGCTGATGCACCTGACATTCCAGTCTCTCTTATTTGGTAAACAAGCCCCATCTGCATTATAAACGGGGCCTTTAAACCAAGATTTCTTTTGCAGCTGCCACGATTTTTTTTTTTTTTTTTTGCAACAACAGCACATCAAAAATGACAGCCCAACACTAAAAATAGGACCCTGTGTTTGAGGAAGGCGCCAGAAGAGCCAGAAGTTAGAGCAGCTGAAGTCGGAGAAGAGTGCCGCGAGAGACCGGGCTGGATTCCCTTGTCTTCCCTTCTATCCTGACCGGCTGCACTTCCGGTGATCAGCCTGCCTTTGAGATGTAAAATGCCTCCCAGCACAGGCTGGAGTCCCACACAGTTGGCCTAACAGGGATCACAAATTCTTAACCAGGCTCTCACTTTCAAATGACGCCCCAAACAGTAGGACCTGTGTTTCCCCTTTTCAACTCAGATTGAATCTTTGGTGTCATCAGGACCCCTGAGGCTGGTGGAGGGGGCGGGCATCTCAAGTTCCACCAGCCACAAAGATTTAAGGATACCATATTCGGAAACAAGGGAGACTGCAGACGAGTGAACCACATGCTTAAACAAATAAGACCACAGCAGAATTCTGCCCAGGAATTCCAGCTATTCTGCTGGAAAAACGCGGTCCTGCAGGCTGACCACCAGCCTCTGACAAGGGTCAGCGCACTAGGCCTGGCCAGAGAAGAAGGGGGAGGGAGCAGGACAGGAGGAGAAAGCGCCTGATGGTGTGGCAAGGCCTTGGCTTCTGGCCAAGGGAATTTGAGGAGGAAGGAGGAAGAAAAAGGACTTGGTATGAAAAGGCAGCGGGCTCTCAATATCAGTGAGCTCACGGCACTTCTGAAGACCCACACTGAACATAATTTCTCCTACTAGCAAAATCCTCAACAAGATGGCATTTTTGTAACTAAATTCCCATGAAGGCATATATCATTTTCTGACTAAAATTTTTCCGCAGCAATACAGTCTTCTGTCTGCAGAGTATGAGGAGATTTGTCGTGGAAAATGTTCATTTCAAGAAAACCTGATTCACACTCAATACAAAACCTTCACTGAGAACATCATCAGGGAGAGATGATTTTTGCTTAAATGGATCATTTGCAGGAATTTATACAAACTAAAGTTCTCTGGGCAAAGATGCGATTTACAAAAACTCAACTGTCAACTCGCCTGGAACATAGTCATTACATAAACAGGGCTGTTTATGACATTTTATGCCAGGTCTGTCTCTCTCTCACACACACACAGGGATGTGTGGCTTAACAGGCCTGGGGGTTTCAAGGACTGTCACCCCCGGCCCTGACATGCTTCCGTCCTTAGAAGGGTGGCAGGTCGGAGCACACACAGGCAGTTCCCTGCTTCTGGACAGTGAGCTTCTCTTACCTCATCCACTGATGACCCAGGCCGCCCTCCCAGGCCCGAGCTGAGCACAGGAGCCCTCCTGCCGGCTGAGATGGCCGTGAGAGGGACGGATGGGGACCAAGGGGCTCAGCTTGGCTTCTGCGCTTGTCCTTACCGGTGCACTTTATTTCCTAACATACTGGTTTTTCCCATCTCTCAGAAAAATGGATGGAAAATGAATTGCAGTAAGCAGCAGGGTTCGCGTAAATGTCAACGAGCTGCGACCAAGATGGAGACTGTTAGATGTGACAAAGGCAATGAAGATGGAGCTTCAGCTGGAGGAGAGCAAAGGTGAAAGGTGTCATGGGATGCTGGGAACCTCTCAGCTCTCTTATCTAGACTGTGACGCTCAGGAAGATAATTTGGGATTTCACAGTTTTTTAAACCTCTTTGGGAGTGGCAGCCCCTCCTCCTCCACTTTCTAGTAACTGGCCTCTGGAGAAGTTGCTACCCCAGAGGTTACTCAGCCTGTGTTTCGCTTTGCTGTCCCTGTGGGCAGGACTGCCACTCAGACAGGCTCTTCCCAAAGGCCTCTGACTGAACAGAAGTAGCGCTCTGACCCCTCCCAGAAAGCCAGGGTACACCCCCTCCTCCACCTTCTACAGACTGCATTTATAAAAAACCCAAGCTCACAGCCTTGTTTTGGGAGGCATTTCCTTCCTGGCTGAGGGAGGGGGAGGCTTCCATGAAAAGAATAAACTTCCCAGCAGCTATAAATTCTTCATCTCCCAAAGACCTGAACCCTCAACAATGCAAAGGATAAAACGACACGCAATAAAGACTGCTCTGACTGGAAAAGGCCTTTGCTCTGGGAGACCAACTCCCAGGAGCCTCCGGCACCCCGGCCTTGGCGGACGCCCGTGCTGGAGGGCGACCTTATGAATGGGAAGCCAGTACTGCCCAGACACTCCCTGAAGCACATGAGTGGCCATTTGGAACACCTTCCTCATTGTTCTGACCCTTCCTTATCGGTCAGCATTTGGCACAAGTCTCCCAGGAGGGCCTGAAGCTGCAGGCCTCAGTGGGGTCAAGGACAGGGAACCTCTGTTACAAGGCAACAGGCAACAACCAAGCGGCACATGAAAATGTTGCCTCCCCCGCTGTATCAGCCCATTTCCCAGTGAACTATTTATAAAGCAAGACGGGAGCCAGATGTGCAAGACACTCCTGATGTGCGACCAGTTCTAGAGTGAAAACACGCTGTCAGTCTCTGTACACAGAATAAACACGAACCTCAAGTTGCCAAGGAATTGTTTTAAAGAAATAAAATATGCAACTGCCACGGGACTTCATGTGTGACCAAACTTCTTTGTCTCTCATAGTCTCTTTCGATGATGCACTTTGTGATTCTAAGGAACCTAGGTTTTTAGAACTTTTAAAGAAGGATAAGAAAACAGTGCAATGTGAGATTACCAGGCGAGATGGCAGAGTTAGAAGGACCTTGAGCTCATCTCCCCTCAGGAGGAAAATAAGAAGATTCTGACATTTTAATAGTATACTCTGATATTTGTGAAGTGCTTCCTACAGGACACTTGATGGTCCTTCAAATTCACAAATTTATTTAATACACAACTAACTTCTATGAGGCAAGTACCACTCATCCTGGTTCTACTGATGAGGAAAATATGGCCCAGAGAAGTTTAAACAACTCATCTAAGGCCACACAGCTAGTGGGAGGCAGAGAAACATTTGATGCCAGGGAGTCCAGTTGGAGTCTTGAGTTCTTAACTCTCACACTTTGGCCCCTAAAGATCTCCTTTTAAAAAATATTCAATCAATCAGACTAAGGATGTTGTTCTAGAACAAGGGTAGCAGAAAATGTTTTTCTTCTCCTGAAGAACTGTTAAGCTTTCTTCCGCAGACAGTAAGACTAATCTGTAATGAGTGCGTTCCCTTCTGGCTCTGGTCACATGGCATCCTAAGGCCAAGACAGTAGCTGGAAACACGCAGGACATTACGGCGGGATATCCACGCTGTTCCTCCTGTCCTGTTTCTGACCTTTGTTTCCTTTTCTTATATATTTTATTTCAAAGAAGCCTCTTCAAGTCCTTTGAAGGATAATGTGTGCTATAAATAACATAAATTCAATTTAAAAACAATTTCCTAAAATATGGGATGACATAAATCACGTTCCATACAGACTTGGTGCCAAAAATCTATCAGAAGACTGCAGCTCAGACCAGCTGTCACTTCTAAAGTGTGCTGAGAATGCTCACATTTTGGGTAGATCCTCTTACACACCACATTATTTAAAGCATGTACATTATGTTGTTCCCTCCTCTCCTCGAAGGGGTACACGTGAGCCGAGGAGAGTAGAGTTAAATGCAGGACCCCACATAAGGGATCAATGTTAACGGGGGACCGTCTGACAAAACCATACTACACACGTGTGTGTGCGCTCAGTTGCATCCGACTCTTTGAGACCCCACCGTCTGTAGCCCACTAGGCTCCTCTGTCCATGGGATTTCCCAGGCATACATACTGGAGTAGGTGGCCACTTCCTTCTCCTCTTCCAGACCCAGGGTTCAAAACTGTCTCTTGCATCTCCTGCACTGGCAGGGCAGATTCTTTACTGCTAGTGCCCAGCCTCAAAAACAGAAAGAATCCAAATATATTTCAACAAGAATTTTAAACAATCAAGATGACTTTTCGACAGGAGAGCAGGTGAACCTCCTGAGCTAGGAGGGAATGTCCGAAAGAACAAGCAGCCATGTTTGTGGGTAAAGATGCTCCAAGCTACCAAAATGCATACGAGTGCATGTTTTTATGTTGGAGCCCAGGTTTTGTTTTTTAATCAAAAGGAAGGAACTCACTAGAACAAAGGCCTCTGTGTACAGCAAAAGCAGCACAATGGAGGTGGGGCACAGGGTCTTGGTAGGCAGTCAAGCCAGCCGTCCACAGGCCCCTGAGATGCCTCTGGGGGCTTCCGTGGGCTCCCTCCTTGCCCTCACCTGGCCTGCAGGACTGAGACACAGTTGATTCCTGCTGTCCTCTCAGCAGAGGACAGGTCCCCATGTCAGGGCAACCCCCGGGGGTCTTCTAGGGCAGAAAGGGGCAGGGTGTGACCACACCCAGTCCCTCCCCTGCTCACCCCAACCCCCTCTATTGTTAGAGTGACCCCGTGCCCATCCTCAGCTCCTTCCAGAGCCTGAGTTACCCCCTCCTCCAGTGCCTACCTTACTCCACTCTGTCCCTCCCCTCTCTCTCACAGTCCTGGGTTGCCCCCCTCCTATTTCCCCCCCTTTAGGGTCTGGAGTTACCCCCTCCTGTCCTTTCCAGGGTTCTGGGTTACCCACCTTCT
>SJXQ01001894.1:426194-456716 GCA_006408695.1 Aepyceros melampus | reverse complement strand
TTTGGAAGGAATGATGCTGAAGCTGAAGCTCCAGTACTTTGGCCACCTCATGCGAAGAGTTGACTCATTGGAAAAGACTCTGATGCTGGGAGGGATTGGGGGCAGGAGGAGAAGGGGACGACCGAGGATGAGATGGCTGGATGGCATCACGGACTCAATGGACGTGAGTCTGAGTGAACTCCAAGAGTTGGTGATGGACAGGGAGGCCTGGCGTGCTGCGATTCATGGGGTCGCAAAGAGTCGGACACGACTGAGCGACTGAACTGAACTGAACTGAGGGACTCTACATACCACCATTTGGTTTGTTAGGAAATAATTGAGAAGCAGTTGGAAATAAATCTGTGTGGGTGATATTGAAGTCGTACACAGGACCCAGCCTGGAAATGCATGTTAAACACCTTTGGTTACATTTGGTAAACAGCAACTGATAAAGTCTCACACTTCTAAACCAATTCAATCAAATGGAAAATTTCAAAGCAGCGTTATTTATATTAATATTAACCTGACAAGTGGCCAACTCAGATCTTCCTGAAGATTTACTCACCTACACTACAGTTCAACACACACCCCCCACACCAAAGGTGTGGTCTGCAGCTGGTATTGAGTCTGCTAGGCAGGCTCCATGAGGACTGAGTCCTACTCTGGAGAAGGCAGGCCAGAGCACCTGAGCACCGTGGATTCACCTGAACTCGGGGCTGGAAGTTCTGCCAGGCTCACGGTGCACAGTTGCCAGACGACCAGGTTGCTTAGGACATGAAAACACTCAGCAAGATGGAAAGCACCGCCTTATTTGGGTATTTCTAGCTGACATTCATCAGAGGCACAGGAACTGCTGGTCTAATTCAAAATGATTCAAATTGCACTTGCTTCTAGAAAAGTTTTACTCATCATTTGGGAAGTTTCAAAAGCTCTTAACTTCAAATGCTTTGTGATAACAGTAGGCCCAGATGCAGCCCATGTCATTCTTAAGACAACTAGGCCAAAATGGCGGCTAGGACATCAAGGAGCTACTTGGCCCCAACTACTAGCAGAGGAACCATAATTACCTGTTTCTCCCCACAGCGTGTCGGTGCCATTGACGTCTATTTCATGTTCCTTTTCCAGTTCCAGCAAGCACTGGAGCACCTGTCAGAAGTGGCAAGGTGATTTAATGAGTTTTCAAAGCCTATGCGCTTATTATATCCTGTGTATCAAAGGAGAGAACGTGTTGTTTTTTAACCATGATTATCTCATGCTGCACAAGGAGAGAGAATATAATGAAAATGGTTTTCCAGCATAATTCGTATGCTATTCACACTTTCACTTTGAGAAGAAGAAGAAAAAAAAAAGTGAATTTCAGCAACACTGTTCAGGATTACTAGGTACTCAGAATTCTAATGAATTCCAACATGACCCAAATATGCCAGCCTCATCAACAAAGGACAGGGGAGAGCATACAGAGTGCAGCTTCTGCATAAATCGCCAGAAGATGGTGAATCCTTTTTTTCACAAGGAAGGAAAATAAGGTGATGTATATACCTTTCAATAAAATAATGCTGCTTCAAATGCTTTTTCCACTCAGATTATTCTTTTCCCTCTGTCAAACAGCGGGGTGTGTCACAGGGGTGGGGGCAAGGAGCCAGAAGTATCTGAGCCCTTAACCAGCGTCAGATCCACCCTGCTCACCGGCAGCCAGAGGAGGGTAGGACACCAGCCATCTTCCAGCTTCCCAATCCACTCACAACAAGGGCCCCACATCCTAATCAGAAAACCCGTGAATGTTACCTTGCACGGGAAGAGGGATGTGCAGATGTGACTGCGAATCTTGAAATGGGATGATTATCCTGAATTATCACGGTGTATATTGTATAGAGACTTGATACGATCACAGCTGTTTATAAGAGGGACAGGAGGAACCAGGGTCAAGGGAAGGATGAGGTGAGATGAGAAGAAACACACTCTGAAGACAGAGGCAGGGCCACAAGCTAAGGAGTAAGGTAGCTTCTAGAAGCTAGAGAAAAAAAAAGAGAAACACTCTTCTCTGAAGCCTCCAAAAGAAACACTGGCTTCCTGACCCAACTTAATTTCAGCCTTCTGACCTCCAGAACAGGCTGCTTCAAGCCAGTGAAGTCTGTGGTCCCATACTGCAGCAGCAGGTGGAAACTGACACGCCCCTCAAGTCTGGTGGTCGGTGGCCCTGTCCTTCGCCCAAGGCAGTGGCTGGCTACACGGCTGCTTTTCCACGGCTCCTCACGGCCACTTCCATAACAGCCTGAGACCAAGGTTACATCCAGCGTGGCTTCACTGTCCTCCCTAAGATGATTTTTCACCTTCTGGACCCATGCAGATTTAGGGAACAGTTTAAGAAGGAAAAGGATCCAGGTTCAAATATGTCGATTCAACATGTTCTCTCTGTATCTATGTAAACAGGTCTTTAAAAATATTTATTTGTATTTTTAATCTAAAAAATAATAAACCCACTATATGGTAATGTTTAATACATTTTTATGAAAGGTGAGTTTTTTCATTTTTTATGAAAAAGAGTGTTTTTCTCCAAAACTAAAACATAGTTAACTTGAATAGCATTGTTTTACATTTCTATAAATTTGTTTTACATCTGTCCTAAGAGAAGATAGCTTCTTTTTCTTATATGCTTCTGTATTCAACTTGCTGCAATATATTGTCTTGGTTGAAGTAGTGTATATGTGCATTTTTGACATTTTAAATGCCAACAATAAGCCAGCTAGCTTCGTATATATGTGTATCTGCTCCAGTGTTTTAAATGGTAAAAATCAGCCAGCCGGCTTTGTACCCAAATTTACTTTGGTACATTTACATTTTACATTTTGTTCATTTACATTTGGCACATTTACTTTGGTACAAAGTCATTGTGGGGAAGAATCTTAGAAACATTGGCAACTCTAATCGCCTGAAGACAATACAGAGTGAGAAATACACAGAAGAAAAAGGGTAAAATATTATTAACTTCACAGACACATGGGTCAGGAGATGACAACAAAATCTTCAAATCGAGGAATACTGACACCTGCCAGAAATAAGTGCTTGATGTGACTATTGCATGGAGTTCTCCTTCAGTGTAGGAACCGTAAATGACAAGCATTCTTACATGCTACCAGAGTGGTTCTATTTTAAACAACTCTATTTTTTAAAATCCTTTGAATACTCAAGAAGAAGTTTAGAATTAGGACTCCATGTGATTATTGTTCAAAGCCACAAGGACAAAAGGATGAATCAAAGCGGGAAGAGGAGAGGCGAGCAGGACTAGAAGGTAAGAACAGAACAAGGAAGGGAGACAGGAAGAAGCCAGGCGGCGCAGAGAGTGCGCACGCTGGAGGGGCTCCTTCCATTCCCGGGAAGGCTGCGGTAACAACAGAACACCTTGACACGTGGTGAGACCAACTGCTCTTTTTGGAAAGCCTCATTTCCTTTCATTCCTTCAGTGCATCACAAGCGGGCAACTTGGAAGAAGGTGAAGCGCCCAGCCCCCCGGGCTCCCATTCTCCCAGGAAGTGCCCTGGGGAGGCCCACTCACCGAGCTGTGGCCCATGCTGGCGGCCGCCGTCAGCGCCTGCTGCAAGGCTTGGCCCTTCCTCAGCGCGCCGGGCTGCGGCGGGCCCGGCGGCCACTCGCAGGCCAGCAGGAAGCGGAGAACGTCGCCGTGGCCCCTCAGCGCGCTGTGCACCAGCGCGCACTGGCCTTTCTTATCCAAGTGGTCCACCTGGGTGGGGAGGCGGGCAGGAGCAGGGGAAGGCCACAGCTGAGCATCGTTCTGTCACAGTGACCCACATGTGCTGTGAACAAACCCCATCCCACTGCAGAGTATGGGGTCCGTGTCCCAGTGTGTCTCTCTGGAGAGTCTCTGTCTGAACTGCTACAACTGATGCACTGTTCCCGGCCTCAAGCTCCCTCTGTAGAACTAGTGATCACAAGGCATCCTCTTCATGCCCTTTGTCTCTCTAGGAAGTGAACTGGAGCTTCCAGTTCTCTGGGGAGCAGGTATGAGGGCAGATAAAACCTGTTCTTCCCAACCCTGGCCACTTGGGTGGAGTATCCTTAATCTTCTGTGGCAAGCTATGATTTGGGGGGGCAAAACAGTTCTTTAGTCACTGAAACAGGAAAGCCAGCAAAAGGGAGGGATCTGGAAAACCCAGCTCTGAACAAGGAAGGGCATTTTACTGGGGAAGGCAGGTGACCCAGGTCGTGCCAGCATGCCAAGTGCGGCCACAAAGCCAGAAGGCTGGGCAGCCACAAAGGGGCAGTAACCAAGGGCTGCATACCCGTAATGGTCCAAGAGGCAGCAGATAATACTTCATTCCCTGTCTAAGCCTGGGAATCTTAGGCTGGGAGAGGACTTAGGGGCCAGCCTCACTTGCAAATTCTGAAGATGCTCTGCACCTCAACCCAGAGGCTCTGCCTACATAAGCCACCTATATGATTCCATCCCCTCCTATAGAGCTCTCAGCTAGCCTCCAAATAAAGCCAAGCCATGGTCTGGAGGTGGAAATGGAGGGCAGGATGAACAGTAATGAATCCACTGGGAAGGTTTAACAGAAGCATTTCCCTTCTTCCATGAATTAGGGATGACCCATCCCAAATGCTCTATTTTCGAGAGAAAAAAGCAAAAAGACTCCCATAGTTACTATAAGTCTAACATCTTTTGTTGAACTTCAAAAAGCCTGACTATAAAGAAGAAGAACAAATATCAGCAATTTATTTCTACTGCTGTTCAAAAGTACATTCTTCCTTCCCCAACAAAGTGCTTAAAATAAACAGTTTACTGTAAACTTGGCACTGTTCTCATTCGACCTATTAACACTGACAGTCCTTGAGCAACTTGTTAATAATATAGTTACTTTGCATTGTTTTAGGCACATAACTTCTAAGACCCACAGAACTCATTTTATTATTATTTTTTTAAAAGAAGACATAACATGAAATAAAAAGAAACGAGAAAAAAAAATCACATTTAAATCTTCAACTCATCTAGTGCAGAGTTAAATTCTGTGACAAGTTCCAAGGCAACACTTGCAGGCTTTTTAAAGGATAGCCTTACTTGGGCCCTCTAATGACCAGGAGCCTCATCTTGGGCAGGATTAAGCAGAATAAGAGCTTTGAACAAAACACACGGCCTCCTCTCCCTCTCGCAGACAATATACTTCTATCACACATACTCACATCAGGCCACATCACACACTGTCTGTAGCTCCACCCTTGCTGTTTATGTTCATTGCAACTTGACAAAGTAGAGGAAGAAGGAGCCTGGCCCAGCCAGTGAGAATTCTGCCAGCAATGGAAGACACTTCTCACCTCTGTGGCCCCCTTCAGCCCTCTGTGGGGAAGGCTGTCACTTACCCTCGCCCCCTTCTTGGCCAGCAGACACACCAGCTTCATGTGGCCTGCAGCGGCCGCATAGCAGAGGGCAGTCATGCCGTTCTCCGACATGCCATCCAGGCAGGCGCCGAATTCCAGAAGCAGAGTGACCACTTCCTCGTGGCCAAGGTGAGACTGGACACACAGGATCGGGGCGTTATTTAACACTTCGGTCCTGTAGTTCACGTTGGCACCTCCTAAAATCAGGAGACGGCTCACCTGTTGGAGAATGTCCCCCAACAAGATTAATTTCCCATGAAGCTGGCGATCATAACAATGTTGGTGGAGAAGGGTGGTATCCCTAGTCCAGTGGTTTTCAAACGTGAGTGTGCACTGGTGTGACCTACACGAGGACTGAAGATGCACACTCTCGCTGGTGAGAATGCAAAATGGCACAGCTGCCTCGGGAACCAGGATGGAGGTTTCTCAGGACCCAGCAATCCCACTCTGGGTACACGTCCAGAGGAAAGGAGATCAGAATCTCAGTGAGATACCCGCACTGCTGTGTTATGGAAGCACTATTCACAATAGCTAAGAGTTGCAGGCAAACTAAAAGGTCAACAGATGGATGGACAAACAAAAGTGGTATGTACATACATTGGCATGTCACTCAGCTTTCAAAAGGAAGGAAATCTTGCCCCATGTAACAACAAGATGAACCCTGAGAACACTGCTCACTCATTTGTGTCTGACTCTTTGTGACTCCGTGGACTACAGCCCACCAGGCTCCTCTGTCCGTGGAATTTTCCAGGCGGGAATATTGGAGTGGGTTGCCATCTCCTGCCCCAGGGGCTCTTCCAGACCCAGAGATCAAACCTGCATCTCCCGCACTGACAGGCAGATTCTTTACCACTGAGCCACCAGGGAAGCTGCTGAGAACATGAGGTCAAAAAAAAATAAGCCAGCATAAAGAGACAAATGCTGTATGACTTCACTAATATAAGGGACACAGAGTAGTCAAATTCACAAAGATAGAATGTAGAATGGTGGCTTCCAGGGCCTGGAAGAAGGTGGGGAGAACAAGACCTGTTTAATAGGTGTGGAGATTTAGTTTTATTGTGGAGTTTTATTACTGTACAATAACATGAATATATTTAACACTACTGATTTCTACCTTTAAAAATAGTTAAGATGATATATTTTATGATGTGGTTGTTTATCACAATTAAAAAAACAAAAATTTAGAAATGTCTATTCTCTGGACTCAGAGCTCGGGATTCAGGAGGTCTGGCGGGGATGGGAGTGCAGGCTAAGAATGTGCCCATTTACTGAACTCCCCCCAGGTGAGACAGATGCTGTTGGCCTGGGGATCACATTTTGAAAACCACTATCTGATCCAAATAAAAACAGAAAATTCATTTTGGGGGACAATGAAATAATCATCATGGGATTAAATAATTAACAGTGAGATAATAAAGCCAAAAATAAGAGCATACAGTTTTTTCTTTACAAGGAATTGTACCTGCAAGAAAGAGCAGAACACGTAAAAATGCTCATATGCTTGAGACGGTCAGCCGCACAAAACTCCTAGAAAAGCATCTGCTTTTCTGACTAATTGCTATATATCCACCACCCACTGAATGCCTTGGATCCAGATATAAAAAGAAATTTGTTATCTATAGGTTTTAAAATAAAACCATTGAATACTTTATGTGAATTATAGCTATACTAATATTTTCTTCAAATCTCCAGATCATTGGAAAAATGACATTCCATTAACACCTATTAAGATGCCCACTGCGTTTCTTCAAACAGTCCCCTTCAATGGTCCTGATCGCATCAATCACCCCCTGACAGACTCTGGCTGCCTCCGGCTGCCCATTAGGTATGAAAACCACAGAGACTGCGTCTCTTATCTAACCAGAGACACATGGGATCATTAGAGGATAGAGAAAGATGACAAGAATATAAAATCTGAGGCATTTCGAGATACGGTGCCCACAAGAGTAGCTAACAGAATATTTACAAAGTGATAAATTATTATTTTGGGGGTGACACCACACTTCAGAATAGTGATACCATACAGACTGGTTAGAACCCAGAGAGTAAAACCTGCAGACTCACTGGCTGCCACTGAAGCCTGAGCCCTGGGTGACCCAGCCCTTCAGCTGCCTCTCTGCCTCCTCTATCGGCACCCTTCCCCTCACTTACCCTCCACCCCACCGCCCCACAAAGGTGACCACAATGGGTCTAATGTTTGTCCCGTAACAAGGGCAGGCAGGTCCCCACCTCCGGGTCTTCCCCTCTCTCCCGTATAGTTCCCTCTGCCAGGAATAAATTCCCTTTCCACAGATACACATGACAAAGGATCACTTCCACTGAGTGCCTGCTTCAACGCCAGGACCCCAGGGAGAAGCCTCCACAGTCTATACAGAGTGCTCCCAGCCCTCCCCTGTGCACACACCCCCACGTCATCCACACACACCAGCCCTGAGCACCGTCATCTGCTCCGCAGGCTCCATTTCCCATTTGGCCTACGGCACAGACGCTGGTTCTAAGACACAGAAGTTCACAGATAAGAGGGGTAAACAAAGCCCCTCTATGGGTGAGGATGGCCTGCAAGTCAGTTCCTTCCCACTATGAGGACCATCACTTATGATTAAGGAAGGACCTCTTAAAGTGGGGGGAGGGGAGATAAATTAGGAATCTGGGAATAGCAGACATACATTACTATATATAAAATAGATCAACAACAAGACCTGTACTGCACAGCACAGGGAACTGTACTCAATATTTTGTAACAACCTGTAAGGGAGAAGAATCTAAAAGAGAGAGAGAGAGAGAGAGAGTGTGTGTGTGTGTGTGTGTGTAGACTGAACCACTTTGCTAGTGCATCTGAAACTAACACAACAGTGTAAATCAACAATACTCCCCCACCCCCCAAAAAACAAGCACACTTGTGCCCAAGCAACTAGAGCCACCTCATCATTCACAGAGTCACAGGGGAACCTCTTTCAACCCAACCCAGCCCCCAGCTGCCAACCAGCATATGTGGACAGAAGGGCAGAAAACACAGAGAGGAGAAATCAGGAGAGGTATCCCTGTCCTCACAATGACATGGGACACAACCTCAAGCAAACCCATCCCCACTGAGCTTGCTCTACAGCCCTGAATTGGTTTGCTCCTAAAAACAGCACCAGACTCAAGCAGGACTTTAAAGCATTTTAAAAGGGTAAGTGCCCAACAAAAGTCAGGGTTTTTGAGAAAATGACTTCCCTCTGAGTAACCGCCAACAGTGTGGCAGGAATATGACAATGCTGCTGGCACAGTAGGGGTTTTATTGAGGCCCACGAAATGAGTTCTCAGGCAAGAGCAATACAGAGCAGAACCCAAACAGCTTTTAAAAATTTCCAAAACACACACACCAGGGACTTCCCTGCTGGCCTAATGGTTAAGAATCCATCTTCCAATGCAGGGGACTGAGTTCGATCTCTGGTCGGAGAACTAAGATCCTGCAAGCCTGGCGGGAGCTAAGCCCCCCTGCAAGGACTGAGGCCGTGCATCACAACTAGAGAGAAGCCTGCACACCACAGTGAAGGGCCACATGCCACAGCAACCGAGATCTGACGCAGCCAACATAAACAGACCAGCAAGCATTAGAAAAGACTAAAGCGGGCGCATCGCTTACCAACATCACAGAGATAAAAAAGATTTAAAACACACACACACACAATATCACCAATGGGCACACTGGACTCTGGTCACCAAAGGACAGGCAGAAACTGCTTGTAAATTCACAGGGTGACTCTGATCGCCAGTTACCCTCTCTCTCCCCTCTCCCATCAATCCCATCCCCTCTTGAGATTCACGAGCCTAAAAGAAAAAGACGAATTAAACAGTCTGAGTTCTCAATCAGCCTCTTAACTAACTTGCTGTGTGATTTTCAGAAAATTACTCGACCTCTCTTTGATTCAGGTGCTCTCTAACGAAATGACAGTACACCACCCCATTCTACTGGACAGAAACTCTTGTAGAACACTGGAAGGTGTTGCTTCAGTAATGTCTTGCATAACACTATACAAGAAAAGCCTTATGGAAGGTCTGTGCACAGAGGCAGAACTTTCCTAAAGGCATTTGTTATCAATTCTCTATTTGCTTCTTGGGAAAAACATTTCCTTTGTTGGTGCGATGCTGTGGGTATTTTTACCACTTATCCCCCTAAGCAATCTGTGATCTTCTCCAAACCCACACTTCTTAACCCTGCTGCTGCGTGAAACCACCAGGGAGCTTGCAAGTTTCCAAAGCACCAGCCCCACCCTTGGAGATTCTGACTAGGCTGGGGCCCGGGGCTCCCAGGTGGTTCCAGCTGGCAGCCAGGGCTGTAAACGCACCAGGTGAGGAGCGCACCTGTGGAGGGAGCGTGGGCCTGTTCTGTGCCAGGCACTCTTCCCGCTGTGGGATCTGGGCACCTATCACTACCCTCACCCGAAAGGTGGAAATAAAAACAGTTTCACTTCCCTGGGTTGTGAAGATTAAAAATGAACACGCCACACACACAAAGCACTTAGCCCAGCCCTGAGCATCCTATAAGTGCTGAATAAATATTACTGCTATTGTTATAATCACCTTTGCAGGGGGAAGGGGGGAGTGAAAGTGTTAGTCTCTCAGTCGTGTCCGACTCTGAGACCCTGTGGGCTGTAGCCTGCCAGGTTCCTCTGTTCCTGGGATTCTCCAGGCAAGAATACTGGAGTAGGTTGCCATTTCCTGCTCCAGGGGATCTTCCCAACCCAGGGATCGAAACCAGGTATTCTGTATTGTAGGCAGATTCCTCACCATCTGAGCAACCAGGGAAGATTAACGGATCTTTAAGAGACAAGGGCTCCAGTCTCTGACCCTCAGAAGGCACAGGAGGGCGCTCTGCCCCAGAAACCGGCTGACCAAGAGGGCTTGCCCCCTGCCCCCACCACGCCAGGGGAGACCTCACGCTTATCTGAGGGCAGGTGTGGGCCCGTCACAGCCTGTGGGCAGCTCCCCTTCACCACCACCACCAGGCAATTCACAAGCTCTCAAGTGCTTTCCGGAGAATCTCAGTGTCCAGAAAGAAGGTGAAAAGCGACTAAAAATAGCTCACTTGACCATGTAATAAATGCCAAGTCTTCTCCCAAGAGCTTCAACATCTCAGTGAGGTGTCCCCTCACTCTACGATGCAGGTTCTTTAGTGACCTTCACTTCACAGGTGAGCAAACTGAGGCTCAGAGCAGGTAAGGCAGAGATCAGCCCCGGGCACAGTACTAACTACTATCTCTCTCAGTCCAGCCGCTGACGCAGCAGCTGGCTAAGATTACTTGGCATTCAGGGAAGGGGAAAAATGGTTCCTTCTGTATATTTTCTCCCAACTACGTGGAAATCTCTGGTCACCACCACCATGAAGCGCTCTCTGTAATAAGTGGAAACGGCAATGTTACCTATACACATCTCTGGATTGGACAAATGCAAGAAAATTAAAAGGGGGTAGGGTGATAGGTAGAATGATGTGATCATGAAGAGCAGAAGAGGTACTGTCCAGCAGGTAGTGAAGTGGGAGGCTCAGTTTTCTCAGTGGAGGTTTTCATCAGTACAACTGGTGTAAACGTGTGTTTCCTAATAATTATGCAGAATACAACTGCATCCTGTCAGCCAGGGAAGTTAGGCCAAGGTCCACACCTAACTCCTGTCTCCTCCCCTCTCTGCCTCCAGCTGTGAGAAGAATCACAATCTTAATTCCCTTGAGCCCACAGCCTTAGGAATCCTGTGGCTGACAGCCAGTCCAGTGGGACTATGTGAGCAAAACAACCAACTGGACTGAAGCCTGGAGGCCCTGGTGGCAAGGACCCCAGAGGGCCAGCCAGAGCTCAGGCTGGCATCAGCCTGGCCTGGCTATGGTAGATCACATTGTTAGAAATCACGGGCATGGCACCAAAATTAAAATTCAACTACCAAGTAATTACTCCAGAGCAAGTAGCTTTAATTTACCAAAGTGGCAAACTGCAATTATTGCTCAAAATGACATCCTTTCCTGTATGACAACATTTAATACCTCCGAAAAAAAATTCCTTAATTGCATGCATAATTTTAAATTACTGTAATTTGTTCAAGATTCTGTGAAAAATCACTTCCCCCAACCTTTTTTTAAAAGACAAAAGAAACAGAAGGATAATAGAAAGTCTTAAAATTCTGTGACTAAGTTACACAATTTGGGGGGATAATGTTAGATGTAGGCAACACTAGAATTCTATAAAACAAAGTAAAGATGAATAACTTTTAAAATTGCAAATATGTTAAAAAGGAAAGTGTATAATCCCAAGCGGGTCAAGCTCATTACACTATTACACGGTACCTTTTAATTTATTGTCTTAAAAACTCATATTCAACAGAGTATGACGTTTCCCATTTACTCTTCTCCACATTAAAATAACTTTTGTGCCCATAATTCATTAAAACAGTGAAAACAGATACTTCCATTTTAATTTTTCTTTCTTTGTTCCTTACCATCATTACAGAATTTTATTATTTATGGAGAAGCCAAAAGATATACTTTCAGCTGAAATAAGAGATGAAACAATTACAGTAAACTCAGTTCCAGTTTCTATAACAAGTAAAACAAAAACTCGAAATACAGTTTCTTCATCACGTGAAACATGTCCTTGGCATGTTCAGAGTACCTCTATCTAGAGAGGAAGTGCTCCTTTTGACCAGAAGCAGCAGCTTCGAGCTAGTGCTCCTTAATTACAAAAGCGGCTTCTCTGTCTTCACCCCATGAAACCTGCACATGGCTTCAATCAGGACACAACCCTCAAGCCCACCCCTCTGCAGAGCACAGGTTGGACACAGGGGTTCCTGGGAGCAGTTCTCCAGGGCTGCTCTGCTTCCAGGCGCCCTGTCCAGGGGTGAGCCCAGCCGAAATCCAATGAGCCCTCTGCCTCTCAAGACTGGAACCCTGACAGCACTGAGTCCAGCTGCACTTTTACATTTGCAAACTCTGTCTGAATCTAACAGGGGGGTGGTGGCCTTTCTCTAACCAACACCCAAGCTCTGTACTGGGCGGTAGGTCTGTGGGTGGCCGCTCCAGGGTCAGAGCCCTGCTGGGTCCCTCCTGACACACAGGCTCCTTTGTCAGCACTGTTATACTCTCCACTTCTAAAATCCAGCAAGGGGGGATGTAATGTATCCCACAGGACCAAAATCAGCAAGGGGGGATGTAATGTACCCCACGGGACCAAAGCCAATAACAATTCGGTTTATTTCAAAGTTTCTAAGACAATAGATCTTAAGTTTTCGCTCTAAGAAAAAATTTATAACCACATGTGGTGATATTTGTTAACGAGACCTTTTGTGCTATAAAAACAAGTATCACATCATTAGGTTGTTCATCTAAAATCTACATCAACTATACTTCCATTGAAAAAAGAGAGAAAAAAAATGAGGAAATACACCTGCTCTCTGTATTAGTAGGTTCTGTATCTGTGAATTCAACCAACCACAGACTAAAACTATTTGAAAATAAAACTTTCCATAAAGTTCCAAAAAAGCAAAACTTGAATTTGCTGCGTGCAACTCTTTACATAGTCTTTGTATTATATTAGATATTAGAAGCACTCTAGAGATGATCTAAAGTATATGGGAGGATATGCGTAGGTTATATTCAAATACTGTGCCTTTATATATGGAATTTGAGCATCCTTGGATTTAGGTGTCCATGGAAGGACCTGGAACGAATCCAAGGGACCATTATACACCAGGAAAGCAGGGAAGGGAGAAGAGGGGGCAGTGCTCTGCAAGGCCTCGATCCCCAGACACATTGCAAGGTGGGGTGCTGAGGGTGGGTCATGTTGACAGTACGGGAGAAGAGACACAGAGGTTCCCCCGGGGCTGGAGAGGTGTGAGGACAAAACTCTTTCATGGCCCCATCTCTGGGGCATGTGGGTTTGATGAACCAAAGTGAAGAGAAGAAAAAGATTCCTAGAAAATTCTAGGGCTTCACTTGACCACCTGGTGACAATGTTAGGCCATCTTTGGGCTACTAACAAGAGAACAGGTATGACTTTTCATGGAGGTGACTGAAGGGGAGAACCTGGCTATCTGGAAACGATGTCAGGGCTTTTGAAGGCAGCCAACACATCAGGGCCTGGGGCTGAAAGGCCTGGAGTCTAGCAGCTACATCAAGCAGGTAAGAAATCTAAGTGTGAAGACTGTTAACGATCTCATCTTACTTTGCACTGGGGAAGATGGTTATAAACAGCTATAATATTGTCAGTAGTTCCCACACTCCATGGAAGTTAACCCCTCTTTGCTGCCTTAAACAGATACATGGCCTCTGTGTGCTTTAGATTCTTAGACTGCATTAACGGAGGAGGGAAAATCTACTCTGAAAAGCTCAGCAAAATACTGTGAAATGATAGCCACTGATGGGGAGTGAGGAAGCCCTTAGTTCAGCAGCAGGCAGACCCTGATACACTTTCCATGGTCATAAATACATGTGTGTACAAAATCTTTAATAAAGTTTTCCTCTTTAAAGTGACCATCCCTTTGTCATTCATCAGGGCTTAACTTCCTATGAACCATAAAGAGATAGTCTGGATTGGAAGCTAGGATGCTTTAAAAGTCCATTTCCCCCGGAAATTCCCCTCTGACCTTTGCTTTCCTTTGTGAACTGTTTCCCTTATCTCATCTACTCTGAAACAGTCACCATGAGCTCACATAGCAGCCCCTGACCACCCACATCTTGCTGCCTCAGCAAAAGCCAGACTTGTGGAAGAGAACCGGCAACAGAGCAGTCACGTCTGCGTGCTTCACACTGGGAAAACCACCTCTTTAAAAGCGTCCCAGCCTCCTTTGCCCACAACCCAGGGCAGGGGAGAGCAGGACCGTTGATGCAGCAGTGGCCAGGCAGGGGGTCCTGGCTCCCTGGGCAGAGGGCGGCTCACCTTCACATTGGGAGTGTAGAGATTCCTGAGAGAGGCCAGGGCCGCGGACAGCCCCTCGGTGCTGTACCCGATCCACAGGGCCTGGAGGTGGCTTGAAGAGATTCCCGTCTTCTTGCTGAGGCCCTGGGAAAAAACAGCAGCAAATGAGCTTCAACATCTCCTCTCCACATGCAGCGTGGTCTGAAGCAGGTGAACGTCCCCGCTGAACATGAGGCAAAGGCTGTGTGCACAGAAAAGGCTCGGACCTGTAAGCATTCCCATCCTAAAACCAAGGGTCAAGGAACCAGCCTGCCTTTGCTACATTAACTGTCTGCCTGGCGGAAAGGATGGCAGTTGAGAGGGAAGTTTCTCTTTATAGAGGTTCTCTAATCAATTAAAGGAAGCATAAATGTTAGAATATCACCATTTATAGTCCCTAACGAAGGAAGAGACCAGTCATGGCTGATGGCCTCCCACCAAGCACACGAGGTGTCCTGACCCCAGAAACCTCATACAGACTTACAGAGCATTTTAACTCTAATGAGCAGACCTCAAAGATATTGCAGGTTTGGTTCCCGACCACAGCAACAACGTGAGTCATGCAATTTTTCTGGTTTCCTGGTGCACTTGAAAGCTTCATGTTTATACTATACTGCAGTCTATTCAGTGTGCAATAGCACTGTCTAAAAAAATTTATTAATACATACCTTAATTTAAAAATATTCTATTGCTAAAAAATGCCAACCATCATCTGAGACTTCAGTAAGTTGTACTAGTAACATCAAAGATGGCTGATCACAGAACACCATAAGAAGTAACAATGAGGAAGTCTGAAATATTGCAAGAACTTTCCAAAATATGACAGAGACATGAAGTAAGCAAATGCTATTGGAAAAATGGTGCCAAAAGTCTAGTTCAATGCAGGACTGGCACAAACCTTCGATTTGTGAGAAAAAATACAATTATTTGCAAAGCACAATAAAGCAAAAGTGCAGTATAACAACGTTAACCTGTACAAAGTAATTATGATATGCGGGGCGGGGGGGCGGTGGTAAGGGAGGAATCAAACCTGAACCTGATTAAACTGCTCAAAATAACTACCAAAAAATAAAGAATCCAGAGGGAAAAGGAACAAGTTAAACTAGGTCACAAGAAACAAGGACACAATCAGAAAATCCAGGTGGTAGAAAACTGCAGAGGTCACATAACTTAGCCTCTTCTAAACTATTTAACAAGGAAACAAAGGGGAATGAATGAAGTGGAAACTTTAAGAGATTTAGAGGGTGGAAAAGTGAGAACAAGGGTTACTTTTAGGCAGGGGTTGTGTTTGGAATGGGGCTCACAAAGTTGTCACCAGAACAAAACCTCAATGTGGCACCAAAGAAACCCTCCCTCCAGCTGTGTGGGGCTCACCTTGAAAATGTGTGCTTTCAGGATGTGATGGCCAAGCTCCATGGTCTGCTGGCGGTTCAGCTTGCCCTCCTGTCGCGAGAACATGAACGCCAGCAGCGCGTGCCCATTCCTAGGACGAGACGCACAAAGGCTGGTAACCAGACCCCAGGGCGCCTCCCTGCAGGCCCTTGGGGTGAGCATTGCCAAACCACCCCGAACTCTCCTCGTGGTGTCTCAGCATCACCGTATGAGACGGGTGGAAGGCTGCTGCTTCACAGAGGATGCCAGTGCTGTTCAGTCCTGAAGTCGTTTTCTCGGGACTCCCCTATCTCTGTGCAGTGACTCAGAGAGAAGCCCCGGGACAGGGCAAGTCTTTGTGGAGCCACCCACTCTGTGTTCATTGGCCACCACTCTCTTGTAATTTAAGTCTTTCACAAAAACAAAACTCCATGAGACTAAGGGTCTCGTCTAAGTCCCAGCTTGGTCACAATACCTAGCAAATGCCCAAGACTCAGTAAGAACCCAAATATGCATTTCTTGGATGGATGGACAGATGAAGGACAGATATGTGCGAATGGACAGATGGAGCAGAACCATACTGGACCTGACCCCAGGCCTCCTGGCAGTACAATCACCACTGAGGGTAGACCTGGACCAAAGGACAAGAGCTTACCATGGGAGGGAAAGCAAAACCAGGCTGCACGCAGAAATAGCTCATGATCAGAAAACAGCGAGCATTTTAGGCTCGAAAGGAACACAGCTCCTTGTAGGGGTAAGAAAGCTAAGCTGTACGAGTGTGTTTGCCATGTCTGGGCACAGGGTGGACATTCAACTGATGCCACCAATTAATCCCCTACTAGCCCTCTCATGAAGGAGCCAGCATACCCACTTTCCCCTCCATGTCTGTAGAACTTATTCTGTCTCCCATGGACTCCATGCCTTCATCTAGGCCAGTTTGTTTGGAAAACATGCTAGGGGCTGCTTACTCCAGCAGCAGTGACTGCTGTGCGAGGTGAATCATTTTCATTTCTACTAACCTGACACCTGTGAAATTTTGTTCTGCTGAGAAAAAGCAGCTAGTTGTAGAGAAAAAGAAAAGCATTCTTCTAAATGTGTTTTCTAGTCGTAGCTAATCTAGAGGATTAAAAGCATGCATCATTTAAATCACATTATTCTATCCAGATGCTTGCCTGTTTCTCAATTATACATCATGTTACAGATGAGGAAACCAGGGCAGGTGGAAACCACAAGACTTGTTTTTCGTCTTACAGGAGAGGTGTGACACGTAAGCCCCCACTGCTGCTGAGTCTCTCACTTGCCGTCTTGCAAGGGTCTGGAGCACACGCCCTGCGCTCCCTTGCACGCACTGCCTCCCAGACCTCACGCTTCGGCTCCCCTTCTCACAGGAGAACCTCCCCTGCTCCCATGGAAGCCACTCTCTGCCGTCTCCCAGTGTGCCATGCCCTCCCTGGCCCACATCAATGGGCTAGTCCCACATGACTCTGATCAGGGCCAGTCTCCCCCGGGCGGGCTCAGCCACCCTCAGTCTCCCAGTCTGCTAGCTCTGTGGCCATGCCAGCTGCGACCACCACAAAACCTGCTAGGTACTGTGGTTGGCTGGCCCTGGTGGGTGATGACCACCCACCCTTCAGTGGCTGGCCCAAAGCTGTCTGCTGTGCTCAGCTAAGCGCATGGCTTTCTACCTCTGAGGAAACAACTCACCACACAGTCACTGGGTACCTGAGCTCCTCTACACTGAATATACCTTTACATCCTTCCTTCCTAAGATCACATGCCTCCTTCCAAGTCTACCCACACTTACTGTCCATCTTCCAAAGCTTACACATATCTGAGCAACTTCACCTTCACCTTCACTACACATATCCAGCTTTTTACCACATGCCCAATGCAGAAAGAGTAACTAAGTTATTTTATGAACCTGCTTGACCCTGTGAATCATGAAGTATCATTATTCCAGATTGGTTTACGTGGGGGAAACAGAGGCCTGTACAGGTAAATGATGGGCCCAAATAGGTGATGACGACCGAGCAGAGTGTGACCACAGTCTAGTAATACGAGCCCCTGTGCTCTTCCTCAGCATAACCCGACTTAGCCAATCATTTGTGCATTAACAGCCCCCTAGAACCAGCACCTTGATACTGGGAATCTCCTGGGGAACAATGTGAGGTCCTTGCCCTGAGGAGCTCTCAGCAACTTGACTGAAGACACGTAAACGAGACAAAATCAAGCTGGAACAGTGGCGTGAATGGATGCTGCCGAGGCAAAGAGGAGACTCGCTGACCCCACTCCCTCGAGTTTCCAATTTCTCCCCCTTCACAGATTGTGTTTCCATGAACCTGCTATCTCAAGGATGCTCCCAACAACATCCTAATCCCTTGTGTTGTTTAAAACATAAACCAAAACTCTTCCCCACCCTCAGCCCCAAACCTCTCCACCCTTTTACTTTCCATGCCAGGATGCTGGCTCTCCTCTTTCACAACCCAATGGAAGGAACCCTCCTCCCGCAACGAAATGCCAGTGGCTTCCTCTGAACCCTCAGCTTCCTTCAGGTCTCAGCAGCGCCTACTTTCTTCCCCTCCTTCCCAGAAATCCTTCTCCCTGTCCCAGAAGTCCAGCATTCCCTCTCCCCCAACTGCACTTCCTCACCACGTCCCGCCACTGCCTCTCTATCAACGAGGCCAGATCTTTAACTCCAACCTCTCTTCCAACTGTTAGACCCCACCCGCCTTGGAACCCCACCACCAACCCCATGAGCTCACACTGCTAAACTCCAAAGCAGCCCCTGGCTAGCAAAGCCCGCCCCGTGCCTCTGCCTTTCTGATCTGCCCTAAGAGCAACACCACCCCTCGTTTCTGAAGCATAACGCCTCAGTGTCTCCATACACAGCACCTCCTTCTGCTCGACTCTGCCCACAGGCCAAGCCAGGCCCACCTACCTCACGCTAGCAAGGCTGCTCTCCACTTCACTATCTTCCTGTAAAATGGTCTGACTTGGCTAAATACATCATAGACCACCTGTCACCTAGGTTTTACTGACTGGCTAAATAACCTGGGAGCTAGTTTACTGGCCCAAAGCACTTTCAAAAGACAATCAACTCTTAGCCCAGTGTCACCTAAGACAACACCCTATTTACAACATAAAAGAGCAGCTAGACCAAGGGAGTCAATGGTAAGTCAATATTCATGGAAGAAACATACACGTTACCATATGTAAGTAGATAGCCAGTGGGAATTTACTGTGTGACACAGGCAGCTCAAATCAGGTGCTCTGCGACAACATAGAGGGGCAGGGAGGGGTGGGAGGGAGGTTCAAGAAGGAAGGGACGTATGTATATCTAGGGCTGATTCATGTTGATGTATGGCAGAAATAAACACAATATTGTGAAGCAATTATCCTCCAGTTAAAACTCAATAAATTAAAAAAATATTCATGGGAGAGAGGAAGTATGTGGCTCACAAGTGCTTATTCATTTCATTTCCAGGCCTTAGCATTGGATTAAACAGCCAGGGCAGCCCAAAGGAGACAGCTGAGAAGCCTGTCAGGCCTCTTACACAGGCCCGGGAGCAATTCCGAATCAGAGAAGGCAGGATCAATCATGCTGGACGTGAACCCACCCTTATCTAAGAGCATTTGCGCTTCAAATTCCTCCATCTCTCACCCTAACACCACGCTGCAGGGTGGGCAGGCTTGCCGCCTACCTCCTCCCCTGGACAGTGGGGAGAGCTGTGTTCTGGCCCAGCTCTGCTACAAAGCCTCAGTGGACCTCTGACTCCTCGGATGCAGCCGCGCCACCGCAAATGAGGCACCTGAACTCTGAACCCGATTCCTCCCAACCCCAAATCCCAATCTGCTATCCCTGCAGGACACAAGTACAAAATGAGGTGGCCAGAAGTGATGTTGTGTTCCCCTCTGGGGCCACAGATGCATCAGATCCCCGGGACGAGATGCCATCAGCTCAAGAGGTGGCAGAATGGCATTGAGAGACAGTCTGCAGATTCCCACCCCAGCAAAGGAACGGAGCCGTGAACAGGCTTGAGGGAAGCCAGCTGTTCCCTGCAGCTGGTTCATACTCTCCTGCACGTGTCCCTGAGAGAGGGGATGGGGACCTAGAGGAGAATTACAAAGAAACACCGCCCAGGCACCACCAGCTTCTCCTTCATCCAGATATACTGAGGAGTCCTACAATACTAGCAATTTAAGGAAGCTTTCACATGGAACTCTACTCAACCTGATGCGGCACCCTGAATGGGAGGGAGGTTTGGGGAGAATGGGTACATGTATATATAAGGCTAGGTCCCTCCACTGTTCACTTGAAACGACCACAACACAGTTAACTGGTTATGTGCTCAGCCATGTTGTCTCTTTATGATCCCATAGACTGTAGCCTGCCAGGCTCTTCTGTCCATGGAATTCTCCAGGCAAGAATACTGGAGCGAGCTAATTCCCTTCTCCACGGGATCTTCCCAACCCAGGGATTGAACCCATGTCTCCTGCATTGGCAGGCAGATTCTTTACCAATAGTGCCACCTGGGAAGCTGGTTAACTGACTAGACCCCAATACAAAATAAAAAGTTAAAAAAAAAAAAAAGAATGAAGTTTTTGTTTGAGGGCTTCCCTGGTGATTCAGGCAGTAAAGAATCTGCCTGCAACTCAGGAGACCCAGGTTCAATCCCTGGGTCAGGAAGATCCCCTGGAGAAGGGATTGGCAACCCACTCCAGTATTCTTGCCTAGAGAGTCCTGTGGACAGAGAAGCCTGGCGGGCTACAGTCTATATGGTCACAGAGCTGGATAGGACTGAGCGACTTTCACTGTACCATTCATGCTGTGTTGTCTTTCTGCAAAAGAACACGCATCGTGTTTGTGATCCCTTCGCCAGCCAGGCATTAGAGCTGCACAGAGCTGCTGGGTAAGCGGCCCGCATACCTGGGCTCACACAGGAAGGCTGTGTTCTCGCCATCTGCTCTCCACACGAGCCACTCCCTGAAGGATGGGTGGCAGAACATGCGGGTTTTGTCTCGCCGCTTGATGAGGAAGCAGGAGAGGGCATCCATCCTCTGCTGGAAGTCCTCCCAGCCCTGCTCCCCTTGGACGTGGCCAGCGTTGATCGCCTGGAAGATCTGCTCATCCGTCATGGGGTGGAGGGACGCCAGGGCCACGTTTAAAATGGGAAGTGCTCTCTCGAAAGCAGACTGGGTCATGAACTTCATGTTGCACTGCAGCAGGTAGAGCTCGGACAGAGACACAGGCACCACCTTGTAGCTGGCGCTCTTGATGACCAGGTGTCCCCTTTGGAAGAGGTCTAAGGTGAGTTTGAGGTACAGGTAGGAGCCGAGGCTCCGCAGAACCAGGTGGCTGCTCACTTTGCCAATGAGGGCAGCATCGGCCTTGCCGTTTAGCGAGATGTTGCTGAGGATGTCCTGGCTGCTGTGGACCCTGTGCTGGACGTAGGCGTGCAGGTCGCTGTGGATGTCCTTATTGTCTGGAAAGTCATCCAAGGACAGCTTGACAAATGGCAGCTCGCTGACGATTTCCTGCAAAGGAACAGGGCCCCACAGTGTCACTCCACGGAGATTTCTTTTTCATGTCAGCTGCACTTCAAACCAGATCCCCGAGTTTTCTTTCAAGGAGGATTTTCATGGATTACAGGGACTCATTGTTTTATCTTAAAACATGTAATAGGATAAATTGAAGATAAAAAGCTTATGTGAAAGACATGCCTCATGTGAGATTAAATCAGAAAAGGCTTTCCTGAGGCCCTTATCCAAGGATGCAGAGCCAAGTGAGACGGAATAGCCTTGAGCTGACAGTGACAACCTGGCTGCACCAGCAATGGGGCCCTGAGACCCCCAGGTGACGTGATACCCATAATCTTTACACTGTGCAACCGGTGATCCAACAAGGACAGACACCAACCACCGCTGTGCATCTCAGGCTGTGGCCGACACTGAGATCAGAGGCATTCTTCACTGTGCGTCAAGATTCCCAGCCAGGTCATAGAAACTGCCCCCAGGCTGGGCCCCGGGGACTGCTGTAATGAAGCTGTCAGACTTGCATATAGCCCACTATTTAGTTGTTGTTAGGTTTTGTGGGGGAGGGGGGTACTTTTAAACTGAAGTGTGACATACAGTGGAGCACAAATCCTAACTGCATGGTGTCATTCACTTTCTCAAAGCCAAATATACCTGTGGGACCAGCAGGTAGACACAACATTACCAGTTCCAGACACCCCGCCCCTTTGCCATCCCACAGGTGACACTTAACAGTACAGGTGAATTTTGTCTTTTTTTTGGTTTCAATGTCCCACCATCATTTCTGCAATATGTCCTCACTGAATGCGACAGCTGTAGGAGGCAGGTTGAGGACTATCACCCCACTGTACATGGATGCTAACTGAGCCTCTGAAAACTCAACACAGCTCGAACGCAGAGCACAGGATTCCTGCTCCCGTGCTGCTGACTGCCACACTCTGCTCACTGTGTGAAAAGTGACCGAAAAGTCTATCAATCAAAGGTCTACAAAAACAAACACCAAGAGCAAATGAGGTCCAATTCTACTTTTAAAGAGAAAAGAAGAACCCAAATGCTATTTTAAAATAAATATCATCCAAAAAGGGAAAAAAAATAAAAATTCATGTCTTGCATCATTACTAAAAATGGATAGGGGTAGGTGCAAGGAGTCAATGGTTGTTAAGATATGATTACAGAGTTCAAATGAGGGGACAGATGAGGAATCAAAAAACACATACACTCTTCATTTTGCTGCAAGTGTTATCTCATGTTTAAGTTTTAGGAAAAAACTGGACCTTTTTTCAGAATTGGGTTTAAAAATCTTCCTCCTTTATCTCTCCCTTATCTCTTCATTGGGGAAAAAAAAAATTCACTGCAAACCCATACAAATAACTGCCGGCAAGAATAACTTGAAATCCTAGTAGACTTATTGGCCAGGCACCTACAACAGCCTCCAAACTGAGTTGCGCTGAACTGGGGCGAGACACCTCCATTTTGGAAGCACCAGTATAGCTTCATGAAATTAGGGAACTTACCTGACACCTTGATAAATGTGCCTTGGGGGTAAAAAGGTTAGAGCTTTGCCTGTTTAGGGGTCTGTACACTAATATTTCAAAGTTCTAATACACCTTTTCAATTCAGCAGCAAAATGATTTACAACAGTTTAAGTTGTTAATGTTAACCTAAAATTATAATTATAAAATTTGCAAAACTGAGACAAAGGGTCTTGGAAAGACATTTGAGAATTCTTTTTTTACCTGGAAATTGGCCCTTACAGTCACAATCAACTTCAACCAAGCAGGGAATTTAGAAATAATCTTGGTAATAAACGAAGAAAGCGTATCTCCATAATCAGGTTTATGAAACTCAGCTTCATTTAAGCCATCTATCAAAATAATGTATTCTTCTTCAGGAATTTTCTGCTCTAAAAGATAAAATGATTTTTTTAAATTAAGAAATTATACATTTCTGTAAGATAGCACCACCCAGTGTATTTCAATGCACAATTTAAAGTGTTAGGGAAAACTAGAAAGGTTTACATATGGCAGAATAAATGGTTTCACAGAAGCATATTTTCTATTAAATTTGTAATGAAAACCAGAGTGCAGAGCCAAAAGAAGATCAATTCCCACCGAACAGTTTTCAGAAACATACGGCATCACACGCATTAGCAGGATCTCACCCACGTGCATGATTACAGTTAGCTCTTCAAGAACTCCTGTCACTGGGGTGAGTGACAGCCAAGACAGCCAGCACACACTGAGATCAAACCTGCAAAAGATTCTAGGTCCTGGCCCCCACCCTACCGCACAGAGCTCCCTTGATGGCTTCTGGGAGGGCAAGCTGACGCTGGAAGGTCAGAGCATCCCCCCGAAGGCACACAGCCAGTGGAGGCGAGAACTCTGCTACACAGAAACCTCCAAGCCTGAACCGAGCTTTCTGTTCACTGGTGCCAGCTTTCCGCCTGGCGATGAGGACAGGGATGGAGTATCTCTTTCACTCCCCTCTCCCTGGCACCAAATGGCAGAAGTGCTACGGAGACAGGTAGACTAGCTCAAAAGGTAAGGAGCAAGGGGCAGGAAGGATGAATAAACAAAGGCTCAGAATATCACTAATGCCCCTACTGAGATGGTCAAGGGCAAAAAACCCAAATGGCCGCTTCAAGAAATGACTTTAGCTTCAACTGAACAGTGAAAGTGTGTCCGTTCAGTTATGTCCGACTGTTTGTGACCCTATGGACTGTAGCCCGCCAGGCTCCTCTCTCTGTCCATGGGATTCTCCAGGCAAGAGTACTTGACTGGGTTGCCATTCCCTTCTCCAGGAGATCTTCCCAACCCAGGTCTTCTGCATTGCAAGCAGATTTAGTGTCTGAGCCACCAGGAAACAGAGGCCCCTGGAAGAACATGCTGGCAAGTTCCCCAAATAATCAATGTACTCCCAATGTACTCCCTTGCTACTGAGGAGTACAAAATATGCAGGCAGCAGTTTCTAGAGAGCAAGTCATCTAAATAACCTGTGGTTACAAATTAGCTACTTTGGCAATGTTCAACTGGGGAGCTAATTCTTACTGGAGGTATTCCATTTTAAGGACACTATTTGGAGGGGGACAAGGTGGGGCCCTGGACAGAGGATTCTGAGGAAGGGGAGGAGACATGCAATCCCTCATCCTCCCTGTGCCCACTTTGCTCCCTCCCCCAGGGCCGAGCAGATGCCCACCCCCATTCTAAGGACCATCCCGGGGAGAGGGAGGACATGGCTGGCAGCTGGGAGGTACCATTTCTCAGGCTTGTGAGCGGCTCCAGCACGCCCCGCTTGAAGGCAGCCACTGGGTCCTGCACACAGGACCTGAGGCTCAGCATGCTCTGGAGCTGGGGCTCCCTTATCAGCAGGTCCCGGTAGGCAGCCAGCTGGTGGGACCGGCAGAGCAGGGCCGCGATGCTGTGCACAAACTCGGGCACCAGGCACGTGTAGGTGTTGTCGGCCTGGCAGTAGTGGTAGGCACAACCTGTGGGGAAGCAGAGCCATCAGCATCGCCCTGTCCTCTCCGCACGGCTCCTTCCACATTCTCCAACTGGATGCAATGCTCCCATTCTCTAACAAGACACGTTCTTTCTATTCCCCTGGACTAAGTCATCATTTAGTTTAATGGATTCAGAGATTCCTCTACTTTGGAAGGAATGCTAAAGTTTGCTGAGTTCTAAGCAGACTTTAAGTTGTAGCCACAAATCTGTCTTGACTGCCCCTAAGATCGCCACGAGTTACTCCCTCTGTGTTGAATATAAATGAATAAGTTATTCAGGAAATGTAAAGTCTACCCTGGCTTAAAACAATTTTGAGCTATTTGGATAGTCTTGATATCCACTAGTACCATAGTCACTACATGCCTGTTTTCAAAAAGAGCAGCATCTCCTTGGGAAACTCATTTCCAGCATCCAAAAAGCAGATAAAATTGGTGGCAATGAAAGCCAGGCTGTCAAGTCACTGCTGCTTCCTCTTGCGGGCAAGAGGGCAAGGCAGCCCGGCTCAGGCCCTCAGCCTCCTCCCCACACTTCCAGCAACATCATGGAGAAGTTCAACAGCAGCACTGTTTGAAGGATCAACAGCAGACACTACCAAAATCCTGCCTATCATGTGAAGGGACACAAAGGAGAAGGGAGGCTCCTGCCCAAGCGCTGAGAGGATCCATTTTGTTGGGATGGATTTGAAGAGATCCTCAAGGAAAGTGCCAGATGTGGCTCTGTCTTGAGAGTGGGGGGCATACTGTAGACAAATGAAAAATATGCGACTTTCCCAATAAGGATGAATGCAGGAATGTAAGCACAAGCTGGCGGTGGTGGTGGCTGTTTAGTTGCTAAGTCTGATTCTCTTGCGACCCCATGGATGGTAGCCCACCAGGCTCCTCTGTCCATGAGACTTCCCAAGCAAGAATGCTGAAGTGGGTTGCCATTTCCTCTCTCCAGGGGATGTTTCTGACCCAGGGATGGAACCTGTATCTCCTGCATTGGCAAGAGGGTTCGTTACACTGAGCCATGAGGGAAGCCCTGAGTACAAGGTAAGGAAGGTGAAAAAGGTCAAAACACATTCATGTGAAGCGCTTTATGTTTTCCAGAGGGATCTGTGTCACTGCTGTCCTGCTCAGCCCTACAAGCCCTGCAGAGGCGGGACAAGAACCACTGGCTATGGACCAGAGTTGAGGGCAGCAGACACACAGGTTAATGCCCTGCCAGGGTGACAGTCAATCAATGGAAGATCTCGGGTTTGATTCCAGGTCTACAGACTCTTACAAAGCAGGTGGCAAGACAGGTGTGGCCAATTTGGAACCCACGTGACTTCTGTTTTCAATTACGTCTATCATGGACACTGGAGAAGGAAATGGCAACCCACTCTAGTATTCTTGCTCGGAGAATCCACAGAGGAGCCCGGCGGGCTACAGTCCATGGGGTTGCAAAGAGCCGGACACGACTGAAGCGACTGAACATGCATCATGGACACTCAGAGGGAAGAGACCTGCTCTTCCCTTCTCAACTGGACAGAGCTTGGCAGCAACACAAGGCGACCTGTGAGCTTGTGCAAACTACCAGTGAGCCAGCACCACGGTCCACCTGGCATGGGGCTTGATAATAGGAAGTCTGGCAATGCAAGAGTGGGGCATGAAATCAATTTGGAGCCATAAAGCCTTTTTATAATTTAATGCAGTGAACTTTATAGATATAAGAATAAGCATATAATGTTTTTGCTTCAGTTGTGTGTGTGATGATGTGTGTGAACACCAGGTGTTTAGTATCACATGTATTTCTTATTGTGGGTCCCTAACCACTGTCACAGGGTGGCTGTGAAGTCTGCACATATCCCTCATCTCAGACCACCCGTTCATGGCCAGAGGACTGCCCCAAATCAGTGGTCAGGGCATTGGGACTGTCCAGGCTGGGTGAGGAATAGCCTTCATCGGGAAAGCAGAAGCAAGGAGCAGGGAGCTGGGGCTGGGGAACATTCGTTTCAGTTCCCCTGCACCAACCTCACCCGAGGGGGCTCCTCACAGATGCTCTCACCACTGTCCAGTTGTGGTGGTTCTCTAGCATCCAGCTCACGCCCCTTCTGCCCTGGGAGACCCAAGTGGCTCATGAGGAATGAGAGTGATAACTGCTGCCATGCAGGATGGCAGCTTATGAACCTGTGTTGGCTGTTGAGCAGGTTGAAAATTTCAGAAGGACCTTGATGATCAGTTCTTAGGAAGGGAAAGTCAGCCAAGTCTCTTTACAACATCACAAGAAACCTCTGACAGAAAGACATTTGTAACCAAGGGCCCTAGCTACAGACTGCAGGTGGAGGAGGAGGCCTGCAGTAAAGGCGCCCAATCTCCTGCTTTTATATCAAATGAAAAATGAAGGAGGGCATGTGCTTACAAGGGTGGATTTGTGGTGAGTGCAATGATATCTATGATGGCTTTGAGGAACTCTTTCAATTCATCATTTAAGATGAATAAAAGTCCACTGCCAATGTCCTAAGATATTAATTTTCATGAGTACCTTTTATTTGAAGTCCTCTATCACAATTTTATCAAAAGCTATATTTTCGAATTAAGCAACTCTTGTCTCCATGTTAAGATCCCTTTTTAAATTCATTTCTCAAAAGCCACACTAAATCTCTCTCTCTGGGAGGCTCCCGTAGAGTGAAGCAGGTTACCTTAGAAGCCAGGTTTTTCACTGCATTCTCTCGTGGTCTCTGGTTCTCAGGAGCATCAGACCCAGACACTGGGGGGGATTTAGCCACACCAGTACCACTTGTAGAAGAACTTGGTGAAAGCAGCGGAGTGAACGGAACATCCTGGGAGGAATCTGAAGCTGCAGTGAAGAGACCAGTTTCATCATTTACAAGGACAGTGTGGGATGCTTAACATACTTCTTGGTTGGACCCAGAGAGTATTTTAACAGCTAGTGAGTGAATGTAGTACCAAATGGGAACACAGGGTCCCTCTCAGCCCTGTCTCTCATTACCCAGGTGCCCTCCTAGGAGAACCGCTGTTCCTGGCTTCCTTTACTATTTTTGGTTTAAAAAAAAAAATCTCCCTGGCTCCCCGTTCCCATTCACCCTGTTAGAAACACTTTTTTTTTTTTACACATAAAATAAGCTGTGGGTTGTCAAATTTGCCACTCCTTCCCAGCTGAAGTTAGTTTTTATAATTTTGGTAAGTCCAGCATAGAAGACAAAGGCTGTGAAAAACAGGATCCAAAAGAATTCTGCACAGACCCCTTCTGGCTTGTTCTGCCAAAGAGACTAATCCCAAACTTTAGGACCCTGAACTCCTCAGAGCACCTGATCAGGCCTCACTGCCCACATCAGGAGGGTGATGGGCCTGACAGCTGGGAGAATGCAAGGGAGGGCTGGCCTCACCCCAGGTCACACCTACAGAAGACTGTGAAAGACAGAGAATTCTCCAGCATGTGATCACAAGCCTGACACAGCAGCTGGAACACAAGGAAAACGGGGAATTTACGCCTATCCAGACAGCAATTCCCTCCACCTTTCTTACATTCCTGCAGGAAACTGGACCAGCAGTTAAACACGGACATACTTTTCGTTGAAGAGCTGGGGCTGTTGGAAGCGATCTGCCTCATGCGGCTTCCGTGGCAGCTCAGTGCCACCAACTTAGAAATGATAGCCGTCTTCCCAAAGCCCACGTTTCCAACAACCACCGCGCCTCTGTTTTCTGTCAGTTCTGTGTTCCTCAAGTTTTCTTCTATCTGGTGAAAGAGCCAATCCCTTCCCACAAACACAGAGTCTGTGGTTATGCTTGGTACTTCAAACAATAATGGTTTCAACAAAATGTCTTGTGGCTTGTAGGGAGCAAATCGTGCTTTGGAAAAAAAAAAAAAAGATCATTATTTTAGAAGAATGTCATAATTTTATACACTAAAAAACAGTTTATCGTTGCTTGTATGGTTTTACAATACAAGGGCTCTATCTGCAAGTATTTCCAGCATGGCTCTTATAATACTTCCTGCTGCTGCTGCTGAGTCGCTTCAGTCGTGTCCGACTCTGTGCAACCCCACAGACGGCAGCCCACCAGGCTCCCCCGTCGCTGGGATTTCCAGGCAAGAACACTGGAGTGGGATGTCATCTGCTTCTCCAATGCATGAAAGTGAAAAGTGAAAGTGAAGTTGCTCAGTCATGTCTGACTTCAAGACCCCATGGACTGCAGCCCACCAGGCCCCTCCCTCCATGGGATTTTCCAGGCAAGAGTCCTGGACTGAGGTGCCATCACCTTCTCCAATAACACTTCCTAATACCTCATTTATCATACCCTATTGGTCTTACAAAGGGTCCTATTAAAATGACTCTAGCCCTTTCATACTTCTAAGTTATTCACATGACTCAAGATAGATACACAGAGGATTAGAGAAAGCGATGAAGGGGCCAGATGATGTCTCATCAGTTTACCTGAAATAGTACTTAAGACCTGTTTCTTCCACTTCTATAGGAAAAACAGAAATGCATTTCCCTTGAAGACAGTGTCCCAGCTCTTGTCACGGTGTGGTGGTACTTTGACCCTTATTGTGAGATTTTTGGCCACTCAACTGTGCCCTTCAACCAGAAGCAGGAGGTGGCCCCCAGAGCCTAAGAAACTGTAACAAAGCTGATTCTTTGTTGGTGACCAAAAACTCTAGTGAGTGTTAAACAATCCCTGAGCGTTAAATGACCCTTCGCTTCAAAATAACATATTGCAGAATGATTTTTCAACTCCAGAAGCAAGTTAATTACATAACGTGAGGAAGAGGCTCCAAAACCCTTAAGGATGGTTTCCTAGCAGATACAAACTTCTTGCACACATACACTTCATATCATGTTTTAAAAACAGCTGGCTTGAATGCTGGTTACCACAGACTTTCCATGTTTAGTGAATGAGCTCATCACAGCCATAATCACAGCAGATGCAAAGATAAATAAATACCTTTAACTTCCTGTGCCCTACCTCCAGCTGTATTGTGCCACGGTAACCTAATTGACGTCCGAAGGGGAGCATTTCTCTGTCCGTCGAGATAACTCAGGTCTTCCAATTTGGTTGAGCTCGTTGCTGTAATATTAAACCGAAGTTTAGTCTCTTCAAAGTTAGTTTAATATCATACCCAAACTACAAAAAATTATAAATTACAAAGCCATTCAGGCTTTCGACAAAATTTACTTCAGACTGACTTTGGTTTTGTTTGCCTGCCCCCATTAATTTTTCTGTCAGTGTTGTTAAGTGAGAAGTGGACAAAACCTAGAGCTCCTCATTCTTGAGCCAAAGTCATGTTGATAATGGTCGCTCCATTACTCCAGGAAAGAGACAGACTTCACCAAAAATTTTTATGAAGAAACCTGAATCAAGTGAAACTCAGTAAAGCTTCAGTACTGACTGCAAACACACAGCACAGTGACTTTCCATCTCTGTAGCTTGAGAGAGTCTTACACTGTCACTAGAATTCCAGCTTTGCTAACTAGGTGAGCACAATTCTGCATGGACAATTCCTCAGGGCTCAGAACCCTAAAAGTCAGCTCTTGGCAGTAAAAGTAACCAAGTGGACTTTATCAGAAAGCTTCAAATTTTTATGTATACATTACAGATTATATATTATACTATGTTTATGTAATTTTTCAATTCTAAAAATAAGTAATCACATTTTCCTCTGATCAAATAAGTAAGAGTCATGGTACACAGTTACCTGTTAAAAAGTTTTACGGATCTATTCAAGCACACATAAGGTGAATTATAAAAAAATAATCGGTACAAAGTAATTTTGTTACGTCTTAGCAAATTTTTAAAGCAAATACACAGTTCATGTTTCCATCTTAAAAAAGGAACCTTCTCTTA